>JABSTQ010010348.1:0-159620 GCA_013358835.2 Ixodes persulcatus
ATACAACGAGCGCGCCGACAGTTAACGTCGTCTCATAGCCTCCACGGGGCGAGTCAGGGAAAAATTCTGTCCTCGCCGTGACGTCACCCCGGTTCGCGTAAGGGGGCACCACGCAAACTTTTCGGGGCTAACACCACATGATCTGATTTTGGAATTTATTATTCACCCCCAGACGGGGACGGGCCACTCCCGGAAGTAGTGCAATACCGGGTCGACCCTAGCGCCCTCGAAGCTAGCTTCGTAGGGACGCCACTTACAAAAATAAGTTTAATATCTTGGACCAATTAGGCCCGTATCAGATATTTAGCTGATAAGAACAGACTCTACAATTGATCTTAGCCAAAAGGCCGAGAAGCGATACCGCTGCATGCAGCAAATTTTGCCCCACCTACAGCCATCTTCCCGCGATACCGAAGTACCTCATAGCTTAATATCACATTTGCCGACTTCTACGAACGAACAAATAAAAGTATTTTAGACAGCTATTTTGCTATAACTAAGTTAGTTCTATCTCTAATTTACATTCGATGACAAAAGGAAGCCTTAAGCTATATTCCCGATATTTGTGCGCACCGAAACATGCAGCTTCTTGTGCACGTAACCCCCCCCCCCCCCCCAAAAAAAAAGAAAAAAAAAAGTAAATATATATATATATATACAGCGAAAGATAGCAGACGGCATGCGGACGAAATCCGTTGGCAGCAAAAGCGCCGCCGTTATGCAGACGCGTTTTTTTTTACTTTAAGTTTTGCTTTTATTGTTCTCATTTATTTTTTAACCTAAGGTGCATTTCAAAAGGATTATATTCATTTTAATAAACCACGGTGGTCGCGAGCCGTCGCGATAAGGAGGTAGCGCCATCTATCAATACGAACGTCAAACACACCCCTCTACTGGACCCCTGTCGTCTGCGTTGATGCCCACCGTAGACCCTGGCAAGTTCCTTGGCCTTATTTTTTACAGAAAGAGAGCTACGCTTTGTAATTTTACAAGAAAAAACCGACCTGTGAATTACACCTTTGACGAAAGGTTTAGATGGCTGCGTGCAGGCGTCGATTTTTACGGTCCATTTTAGATCAAGCCTGGTGACTTGAACCACCCTATATATATATATATATATATGCTTGTACTTTTGGGGGGAAGAACCGGGAGGACAAGCGGGAACAGATCGTAAGCTGACAACTTATACCCGTGCCACACGGGCAACTCGAATGCCATTTACAACGAATGACATTTGTGTGATCGGCGAATCAGCTCGCGATCTGTCGCGCGTGGAATGCGCCATGCCCGGAGTGTCGCGCGCTGATTGGCCGTCCGCTCAAATGTCATTCGTTGTAAATGGCATTCGAGTTGCACGCGTGGCACGGGTATTAGTGGGGGCTACTCGCACTCGGCGGACCAATCAACCACACCCTTTTTATCCCCTGACCCCCGCTGATGCTGCGTGTGGGTACGAACGGGAACGTGATAACTTCGCGATAGATAGACGCATGATTGGTCCTACGAGCGCCTGACTTCCACCGCACTGTCGGCTTAGGGGTGAAGGGAATGGAGCCACATCTGTTCGTCCCTCAGCTGACAGTGCGGTGGAGGCCACGTGATTACGCTCCCGTTCGTACCCATCAGACTTCTACGTAATCCGTTACAAGTAACGAAATTACTTGTAATCCCTTACATTTATCAGTTATTAGTAACGAAATAATTACATATTTTCTAGAGTAATTTTTAAAGTAATTCCCTTACATTTTTTACGTAACGGATTCCTTGTAATCCATTACATTTTTTTTTCAGGACCCCCTCCCCCCCCCCCCCCCCCCCTTTTAAAGAATGGGTTGTGTTTATTTTGATAAAGTCGAGCGCAGTGACACTGTCACGTGAATTGACCAGCGCAAAGTTAGGCTTGGCACTGTTCAGTTCCGCAAAGCCTTTTTTTCTTTTTTGCAACACCAAGCCCCTGAATCTGTTTTTTTTTAAGACACAAACAACAATGAAAAAAAAAATCCAAATGCGCATTTCTACAAAATAAAGCGGGGGGGGGGGGGGGCAGTTATATCCAATTTTTTTAGTTCGTTTGTTTTTCTTTGCGATCGAAGACGGGGAGAGGAGGAAACCAAGGGATTGTGTGCCTCTTCGAGAAGCTCGAAGCGGTAAGTGAACAGACAAGAATTGACAATGTCCTTCTCGGTTATAGTTACTACGACCATTTCTATAATGTCGCAACACGAGACAACGCTCCGTCTACCCTAAAATACACTAAAAGAGATGTGATACCACAAACATCCTCGTTCGTTGCTGCACGCTTATCATCTTCTCTTAGAAAGCCGGATGTCTTCTTTTCTGTATCTTTCACCTTCTTTAACCCTGTTTTAAAAGCTACTTACTCTTTTGTAATCCAAAGTCTAGGGTTGGCTCACTTTATTTGTGAAATCCAGCCAGGTCATCTGGATCTCAGTCACCCTTTTTGTGAGTCAGCTTTTTTCGAGCACTTCGAAAATGGTTATACTCCAACTCATGTTTACAAACAAACCGAAGCGCCCCTAGCGGACGCCACCGGCGCCGCGCATGCGCGATGGGGGTGTGGGCAAGAAGCTCGCCGTCGCCTATAGACCGTTTTACTGAAAGAGGGCGAGAGAGAAAAGGGGAAAGGGCTACCGGCGCATTCCCCCTTTCTGGTTGTGTAGAAAGAGTGAAAGTCTCGGGGATGAGAAGCTTGGCCGGTGTTGGGTGTCTGCAGTGCCCAAACTTCGTTCGCGCTTTCTTTTCTGTTTTAACCCCGCAAACTTAATTAGAGCCACGGGCTTCGATGGCGAGAGTCACCCGGTCATCGGGACACCATTGCTCGGTGCACGAATAACGACAGAAAACGTCGAATACTGCCCGAGGACCTATGTAGCTTGCAAGGAATCCGGCATGGCGAGAGCGGCTGCAATGTCTTTAAGCTCCATCGCTTTCCACGTGACCCCGGTCTCGGCGGTTGTGGATTGCGTCCGTAAACCGAAAAGACGTTTCCCCAACGCCATTCTCTCGACGGAGCGCGCACCGAACGCTGTACCTCCAATGAACATGGGGTACGCTCGCAAGGTGCGTGCAAGTTTTCTCCTGATAATTGCTGTTTCAGCTTGTACAATTTTGTAACTGAATTTATCTCAATATTGGTATTTTGAATTGTTGACAATGACTCAATTTTGATAATTTGCAGTGGTGACTGATTCGAGTTTATCATCTACAACACTTAGTTAAAGGCTCATTTCCGCCGCCGGGTGAGGCTAGAAATTGTTGAAAGATAGTTTATCGGTTTTCCTGAATCGCGATCTCCTGCGCGATACCAGAGAGCCGGCAAAAGCGCTCCTTGGAGTGCCGCTGGTGGGTTGTTTGGGTTGTTTGGGTTGTTTCCGTTGATTGGGCGCTTTGAAGCGCTGGATAATCGCTGCAGGGTATGTCTCGTGTGTTGCGATCTGCGTTTTTGAGCCCAGTGTGCACGTTTCTTTGTTCGAGTCATGGCATCCGCCAGTGCGGCGACGGGGGAAACAGCGGCGGCGAACGTGTCAGCGCTAGAAATTGGAGGTTAGTACTGAAAATATTGCATCAAATAGTAAAATAATTCGTGGCTGCTTTGAGGCTTTCGGTGGTTCGTTATAAGTACATCTAGAACGTCTTCGTCATTCATCCACAAGAAAATATAAGAACACGGACACGAAAGATAAATGCAGCGCAGCAAAACAATCTGTAGCAGCTCCGGGTGTTTAGAAAAGTTAATTGAGGTTCCCGTTTCGTGTATAGCTTGTTGATTACTAAAAACGGCTACGTTGAAATAGGCCCATTGCAAGCAAAAATCGATGAATGGTTCATTTCCAGTCATGCGGAAAGCGGTGGAGCTTAAAAACATTGCAGCCACACTCGCCTTGCCAGATTCCATGCAAGCTGCATAGGTCCTCAGGCAGTATTCGACGCTTTCTGTCGTTATTCGTGCACCCTATGACCAAGCAATGGTGTCCCGATGACCAGGGGACTGTTGCCATCAAAGCTCGTGGCGCTAATTAAGTTTGCGAGTTTAAAACAGAAAAGAAAGCGCGAACGAAGTTGGGGCACAGCAGACACCCAACACCGGCCAAGCCTCTCATCCGGGACTTTCACTCTTTCTACACAACCAGAAAGGGAGAAAGCGCCGGTAGCCCTTTCCCCTTTTCTCTCTCGCTCTCAAAATGGCGCTACCCACGATAAAACGGTCTATAAACAAACCATTGAAATGCGATCTTGTCGGCGTTGGTGTGAGTCCCCTTGCCAGGGTGGCCAGATGCGGCCGAGCGAACAAGCAGATAGTGGTCCCCAACCAAGCTCAAAAAAAGCGGCGTGACCTTCGTGAAGAAGCCCAAAACAAGCGGAAGTTCAATAAATGTGCACATTCTTTAAAATAGTTTATTAATAATAAATTGAGAAAGAGAACTCGCTCAAATACGGAGGCGAATACTCAGTGTGCCACGCCACTATCCACAGAGCGGATAGTGGCATGGCACGCTGACTAACATGCCAGCTTGAGCTCCAGTTCTGGTATCGTTCTTGGAGGCGACGACTTGGTGAAGCCCATGGTAGTCATAGCGAATTCGGGTGGTCCTTTCATGGCAAAATATTTTGCCATATCTCCGGCAAGGGCGTTCGCGTGGTCAAAGGCTGGCGAGTGCGCGCCGTTCGGGTGGCGCTTCTCAGGCGAGTGCCGGCAATTTACCGGCCCAATTTTCGCCCGAGCTTCAAGAGGTCGGGCAGCTTGTCTGCCAGACTGTATCCGGTGTCGTCATATCCGAATCGGGAAAGGGAACCAAACGAAACAATGCTCGCCGATAGCGGGTTCGAGTAGAAAACGAAGCCATTGAGACAGACACCCCTCTGTGGTCCGAGAAAAGACTGCAATAACAACGGAGATAAAGATAAAATATTTTAAAGGGAGCTTGCGTAAGATCAGTTAGCTATGGGGCACAGCGTGTTATTATACCGCTGTAAAAAAAAAATGTATTGATAGTGCTGCAGCTCGAGACTTGAACGCGCCTTACTATTTTAAAGACTGCCAAATGAAAATGCTGAGATTCCGGAAAAAAGGTAATAACAAGAAAATAAAATATAGACAGCGACGCTGGTGAGCTTTCTGGGATTCTTGTAAGATGGCAACAGTTCATCGGGAATCTAAACAAAATATATTAAAATTTCTTTACCCACATCTCAGAGTCCGAATATATGTTGCTGATGCCTACAGCGTGGTATTGTATCATAAAATAATCGAGGAAGAAAATAACAAAGTTCACGCGCGACCCAGCCAAACGAAAACGCCAGTTGCCGGCGCTTTGTGTTCGGGTGGAGAGGGTCACGTGGTGCGCCGCTGGCGCGGTTTTGGTTGCCTCTGCCGCCGGCGTGGGCTCGCCGGTGATTGACCACCCGAATTCGCCATCAAACGTGCACTGGAAAGTGGCCGAGAGTTCCTCACGTGTTTTTCTGTTGCCATGTGCCGAACGAGGTTGGCATGATGAGCGCGGATCTCGCACTTGCAGTACTTGCACGCTGCTTTTTTATCGTCTCCGGTGACTGGTCGTAGCCAGTTTCCTTTTCCCACTCTTTACGATACCTTTTGCCATACTTCGACCACTTCGAAGCCATTTTGCGCAAAAATACAATGGCAACTAGACACGACGACCGCAACTGCCGACTGGCAAGATGGGCAAGGCAAACAAGGTGCCAAAAAATTTGTGAATGAAGAGTAATAGTTTTGTAGCGTCTCGGGTTCCATGTTGTCTCGCTGCTCACTCCGTCTCGTCTCCTCCCATGACGTCGCGCTGCTCACTCCGTCTCGTCTCCATCCAGTCCTCTGTCCCGACTCCTTTTTAAACCCTCGTGCTGAGGGTTACCTCGCGATGGCGTGAACTGGTGCAATCGCGAGGCAATACGTCAGCCGGATGAGACAGCAGTATTGGCAGTGCTATGGTGTGATTGCCAAGATGTTATCTAATGTGGTGCAATGGATGTTGCGCGGACTTATGTAACCGTGCGGCAACATCCGTCGACGACGCAGCACTTGAGCCGGGTAAGGTAATCTGACGCTCTCCGGGGCCGCTCGATCGAGCGGAGAAATGTTCTCTCGGGAGCCGCTGGGTCGGTGCGTGCGTACGCCACCACAGTTTTGTATTTTGTGACGGACGGTAGCTTGCGCCACCTAACCGCTGCGCCAAACGGTCATGCTGTTTTTCGCGTTTTTGACGACAAACGCGCTGTCAGTGAGCACGACGAGCACAAAAATAACAATATTTGCAGGACAAACGCGACAAGCGACTGGAAAAATCTACCAGCGACTCAGTGAAAAAAGAAGCCCAAATCCGCTTATAATAAGCGGAACTGGCCACCCTGCCCCCTGCCCTTTTTCGCGTTCGAATTGTTGATTCTACTACGTCTTCCTGGCGATGTCTGACTGCTTGAGCGGCGTCAGCGAAATTACCGAGGCTCGTTACACCGCAAAACTTCGCGTGAATAATGTGGCATGTGGCGATTCATTCCGCGTGGACGCCGCACTATGAACGCTAAAGCCTGGTTCACACGATGAGATTTCGCTCGCAAATTTCAGTCGCGACGCCGCTCGGGCTGCAAAAGCGTGAACCGTAGCTGAGATGGTCGACGTCGATACTGAAAACCACCAGCAGAATCAGACCAAGTGAATTAGGCATAACAAGTCGGTGATGGTCACTGGTAACAATGATCAACATCTCCTTGTATCTACTGTTTACATCGAGCCTGCTTACCAACCTTCAAACTTAAGTCTTTTGTGGCGTGCACTTACTTCTTATCGCAATCACCGGGCCAACATTTGGTCTACGGGCCGGCGTCGTCTAAGAGAGCAGACGACAAGGAGAAACGTTTGAAAGAGCAGACGACAGTTCGAACGATCAGGCGGCCGTTTGAACTTGAAGACGCACTGTACGTAGTCCGCAGGTGAACCGTACAACTTGACGGTTTTCTGGCGTTCATGTTGGAACAAAACAAATACATCTGATGACCATAAGTATCAGTGAATTCAACCCAAAGTGCTTCCCGCCCAAGCAATTGTTGTCCGACGGCGTCTGCTTTTCCCTTTTCACGGCTCATATCCAGATTCTCGGACGAACCGAGCACGTGAAAACTGACCTTCAAACCTTTCTCGACTCTTTTGGTACGGCCCCAGTCGCGGCGTTTCGACGAGAAGGCAGGTTTTTGTCTGGTTCCTTTCAAAACAACGCAGGAATACACGTCTGGCATGGGGACTTCTGCCCACAGCCCCAGACCGGAAGTGGCCCGACGCGCCACCACCGCGCCGTGACGTCACAGAGTTGAGTTCGTGTATAGTCTTCCTTTCTTCTTGTTCCTGTTTTGCCCCCGCAGGACGCATCCTATCTCAAGCAGATATTTTAAAAAATAAAACATGATGGTGGCTGACGTAGACTTGATATTCTGGGCTTGAGGGGAGAGTGAAATTCATGAGTGGGGCCATAGCGCGGCTTACTTAGTACTCTGCCCTTCGCTGCCCGTGGCATCAGCGGACGTCTATCTGGAGAACACCGGAGAAAACTGCCGTCGGTTAGTGCTCCGTGCGTTTTTGCACGGCCCCAAGAAAGGTACACACGACAAACGTGGGTTTACATTTCCTTGTTTTAGCCAACGTTCTAATTAATTGTTGTTATAAATGTCCTTTTTTTTCGATTACCTATATTTATATACTAGAAACATTTTTTTTTATTCATCAACATCTCAACCGAGGCTCGATCTGTTCAGATCCAAAGAACTTACTTACTACACCGGCAATATATGCCGGTATAGTAAGATGGACATAAATCAATTCTTATTCTGGTTTTGGCTAGATATATGATGACTTGGCAGTTTGATACTTTAGACCCATGTTACGAATAAAAAAACAGGACGCGGGACGGCCAAAAAAACATGCTTTTCGTGTAAGGCTCGTCAAATTATGAGGCGCTGGAGAAACGCAGCCTTCTGCGTTAAGTTCTTATTTCGAACTCTTTTTGTTCGCCTTCAGCCCATTGAAAAGCATGCGGGAAGGGCCTTAGAATGCACCTGGTATCGCTGCGCCGCAGCGTTCTTCCGCAACATAAAGTTCGTCTGTGTTCCTCGCCGTCGTTCTCCAGCGCCTCATAATTTGACGAGCCTTACACGAAAAACATGTTTTTTTGGCCATCCCGCGTCCTGTTTTTTTATCCGTAACATGGGTCTAAAGTATCAAACAGCCGCTTCGCTGAAAAAGCTCTATCCAGAGCATAAAACATTCGTGAGGCACAATATGCCACTCCCATCCAGTGCCTCAATTCAAAGGGTGTCCAGCGTAGCAGTCGACATCTTCAGTAAGAAATAACGCAAAATGTCTGACGAGACTTTCGAGAGTGAGCTGTTGCTCTAAATACTCAAGGTCATTAAATGGAACAGGTTGCAACAATAAGAACTTGAATAACCCTCTTCCCTTTGCTTCTTAATTGAAGACAGTAATGCTGAAAGTAACGCCAGTAAAGTAACGGATTACTTTCTGGGGTAACGGTCACTTACCTTTATGGGAGGCTAATTGTAATTGTAATAAATTACAATTAAGCCTCGAGTAATTGTAATTGTAATTCCTTACTATTCTTCAGTAACGTGTACAAGTCTGCTGGCAGCTACGGGCCAAAGTCGCCAAACAAGTGCCAAAGTTAGACTTCGCTACCCGATAGTTCGGCTGTTATCTGGCAGCTACGGGCCAAAGTCGACAAACAAGTGCCAAAGTTAGGCTTCGCTTCCCAATAGTTCGGCTGTCATCTGGCAGCTACGGGCCAAAGTCGCCAAACAAGTGCCAGAGTTAGGCTTCGCTTCCCGATAGTCCGGCTGTTATCTGGCAGGTACGGGCCAAAGTCGCCAAACAAGTGCCAAAGTTAGACTTCGCTACCCGATAGTTCGGCTGTTATCTGGCAGCTACGGGCCAAAGTCGCCAAACAAGTGCCAAAGTTAGGCTTCGCTTCCCGATAGTTCGGCTGTTATATGGCAGGTACGGGCCAAAGTCGCCAAACAAGTGCCAAAGTTAGACTTCGCTTCCCGATAGTTCGGCTGTCATCTGGCAGCTACGGGCCAAAGTCGCCAAAAAAGTGCCAAAGTTAGGCTTCGCTTCCCAATAGTTCGGCTGTCATCTGGCAGCTACGGGCCAAAGTCGCCAAACAAGTGCCAAAGTTAGGCTTCGCTTCCCGATAGTTCGGCTGTTATCTGGCAGGTACGGGCCAAACTTGCCAAACAAGTGCCAGAACTAGGCTTACTGCCTTGGAGTTCGACTGATGAGGTGTTTGATGTACGCGGGTGGTCTTCATCTTAATTAAATAGAAATCAAGTTTTATTCGGCTGGCCACTTTATCTTATTTTGAGTCTCTTGATTTCTCCAGTCCAAAGGTTGGCTTAACGTTTTGACGCGGCTGAATCAGGCTTTGCAAACGCAAATTGTGCCGGATGTTGTACTCGCGCGTAGGTACAAACGCCAATATCGGGACGCGCCGTGAGACTGGTTCGACATTAAAGGGGTAGGGAAACAAAATTACAGCGCTCCTTTTCTAGCCTGAATGCGTTGCATGTTGCACCCTAACCTCAAAAACATCAGTCTTCCGTTGAAAGGCTCAAGAAAACTAATTTTAAAGCTAAATAAACGATATTTTAATGTGCACCTGGTGGATTCATGCGGAGCCTATTTGGGAGGTAATCTAGCAACATTGGGGAACTTGCTACGTAGTTGTGACGTACAGATTCCTTCGGAGCAGCGCCGCTCTTTGGCATTTCCACATTTTCCTTCTTAGCTTTCCTCCTCAACTCCCAAATCGCGCATTGAACCAAACAGTCCAAGAAGACGGAAAGGGTGGACTCCCCTGTTTCTCGGACCCTCGTTTGTGCACCCGGATACAGCCATTCTCCCCCTAGAAGATTAGCCAGTCGCACAAACCCCGGACAAAAGTTGCTTTCCCCACCCCGTTCAGCCCTATGCTGACAGTGCTGTGGAAGCTACGTGCTCCTTGGGCCGGCCACACGCTCGTTACCCTACGGGTACTTCGAACGGCTCGGTTACAACGCCACCAAGGGCAAAGCTCATAACCCCGCCAGCCTTGCTACGTCACGAATGCGGGGAATCTTTCATTTCTGTTTTTGTTTGCGCCGGATATCCCATGACGCATCGCGCCCTCCGTTCGCTTCTCTTCGAGCGCTTGGTCGGGTGCACCGTTTGGAACGAAAAATATAGCCAATCGTTCAAAATACAAACGTGCGATTATCATTTACGGTTATTATCCGCCATGCTTGACTCATTTCCGAACGAAATTTGAATATTTCAATTTTTGTTTCCGTACCCCTTTAAAGGGATACTACAACGAATTTTCGGCGCTCATTTTTTGTTCTATATGTGTTCAAAAGAGCAGTATCACATGGAACATACCAATATCTTGTTAAAAAAGTCTCGAAGAGGAATTTTAAAACGAATTAAACGATTAGCAAAGCGCACCTGGTGGATGTCGCTAACGCCTCGTTTGTAATGCTCGTCTAGGAACCTTGACAGCTAGTGACGGAGGTTGTCTCGCCTCCGGCCACGACGAGAGAAGGGGGGAAGGAGGAACTCCCCTCTTCCCGAGAATCCCTTTTGTGTGTCGCAGAAGTCGCTATTGTCCCCCTACAAGATTTTAGAAGATTAACCCGTCACTCAAAAGTCGTACAAAAGCAGCCGCTTCGGTGGCTGGAACGACTAGGCCATCCTCTCGACGTCAGCCTCGCCGTAGCTTTGCTCGTCTCGAGACGACCTACGTCACGATTGCGTTGGATGTCACGTGCTCTAAGCTGGGCCTTCTCCGAGCGCTTGCCAGAGTGGGCCGTTTATAACGAAAAATACAGCCCCCAGGATCAAAATACAAACGTGCGATTGTCATTTACGGATATTGTGGATCATATTCAACCTATTTTTGAACACGACGGGAATATTTCAAATTTCGTTGAAGTATCCCTTTAAGGCGCGTTCACACCGGCGATGCGATCTAGTCGCGCGATAACTTTCATCGCAAAAGCGACCATCGCGGGCAAAAAGCGACGCGATTTGAGCAGTCGCTTGCTGACCCGACGTTTTGCGATGCGATCTAGTCGCGGAGAAGCTGAGCCAATCAACGGCGTTCGGAGCGAGAGTTTTTGAGAAGCGACTCGCCAACGAAGGCGTTGGACTCGCTCATCGCGCACGCCAGAGTGACCATCTAATTTTTTTTTTCTTTTTTTGCGATGCGATTAAGTTGCATCGCGCGACCGCTTACATCCTCAGTGTGAATGCGCCTTTACAGAAAGTGCTGCCATCGAGCTAGCGCTGCGCGAGACTGATATGCGCACGTCTCCTCAACAGAAATCATTATTAGGCGGCGCATTGCAAAAGCGAGCGTGGCTTTGTGCGCGTCTTGCATTGTGATTGAGCATAGTCAAATCCTAGCGATAACAAAAAGCGGAAACGACCGGGGCTCCGTGGCGCCGCTCCCGCATCACACTTGGGGAATTAAAATTAAATCCCGGAACTTGTTCTATTTTAGCGTTTTGGTACTTTTTAAACATTTAGAAAGTGGAGACACATAAGGGACGTTACATACAGGACAATCTTTCAACTTCAATAACATTTATTTTCGGCTTCAAGCTCAAAGCCCGCCCGCTCCGTGGGACTACGGGAAAGGGAAATCTTGGGGGAAGGAGAGGAAGCGAAGGAAGTGTACGCGATCCCCCTGTCCTGCGGGGCCAGGTACATCGGGTAAACGGGGCGATGCTTCAACGACTGACTCCGAGAACATCAAATGGACGCCGAAAGAGCTCCTTCGGATTCTCAGCACCCGATCGTCATTCACGGGAGAAAATGTCCCGGCTGCGCTCCTAATTTCGCCGGCACGACAACCATGGGTAGACCGATCTCACCACGAGTTGCGCGACGCCGCCGCTGCCGCGGTGCATGCTTGTACCTGTAGTTCTCCCCAGTTTTCCGGCCGCGTCAATGCGCATTATACGCCCGCCCGGCGTTTGGAAATTTTGGGGTTGGCACGAGACGTTTAGCCGGATGTTTACTCATGGTTTTCAATGGGTGGCTTCACCCGTTGTATGCCACGGTGCTACAATAACAGCACCAGGCAAAAAGGCCTCGGATAATATGTCTTCCAGAAAGAAAGCAGCACGGCAAAGAAAGGTAAACAGAGCCGGACAGAGCGGCAGGAAAAATAGCGTTTTTTCATTTGTTTCGCGATTTGCTTCATAATTTATATCCACCTATTGCACGTCAGCTAAAAAGTGTAAGATTACAGGGCACGAGACACACAGCGTGCCGAAGTGTTCCGTACGTTGGAATCTCTCTGAGCATTCGCTCCGTAGCGGTCTATCCGTTGGCCGATCTCCACTAAGTTTGGTGAGGCCGTTTTGAATACACTTTTTGCTCAATAAATTTTGGTTGTTATAACTGTTAATGTGACGACATGTTTTAAGCACAACTTTACTTCAAAACGTCAGGACAATCACTCAAAAAAAGCAGCGATTCTTGATATGCCTCACTGGAAATAAAATAACATTTTTCGGAAGCGGTTTTAATTTTTTTTCCATACAAAGCGTAAAAAAACACCACATAATGCAATTTAGAAGCGCAACACTTACCGGCACAAATGTAACAAACCAGCCTAACCTATTTTGTGGTGGTCTATTAGGCTGGCACTACTGATCCAGAAAAAAACTTCCAACGTCGGCGACTCTTAGCGTTCGGAGCTTGCGCAAACAAAACGAAACTGAATAGAAACTGTACACGAAAAATCATCTCCACCCCAAGTTTTCAGGTATCTTGCACGGCTGCTTCTTTTTGAGAGATGACAATTGTTACGGCGCATCAGGCATGGCCTTTCTGTAGATGATTTCTTCTCTGTGTGCAGGCTTCTCCCCGCAGTTCATCTGTACCCTGTCGCACAGGCTGTCAACCAGAATGAAACAACTTGTAGGAAACTATCGCTCACCGAGAAAGTCTATTTAGCTCCTCTTACTTCATTGTTGATTAAACGTTATGCACAAAACTGAACACTACCAAGCTCAGTTTTTCACCAACACATTTGACGCTGTTCCACGGTGCTACACAAAACCGATGGTCCCTCGAATTTTCTTGTTCTTTGCGATTCAACTAGATGTTCAGTTTCCAAGTTTATTGAGATATCCGAGCAGCCGGAAAGCTCGAGTAGTGGCGTCGTTGTTTTTTTCCTGTGGCCGCAGTGGGACCACTGCGTGAACGGCAGTGTGCTCACGCGTTCACGAAGACGAAGAAGCAGAAAACCCCGAAGCAGACGACAAAGCGATTCTAAAGCGATAAGACGACTGGAACTGCTTTTCTGCGCTTGCTGACAAATTAAGACATCACAACTAACACAATTGTATAAAGTACAGACATGCAGGAGAATCCAAGCTGATACCGGGGCGTTCCAAACGATAATCTACGATGTACGCGCAGCCCTATGTAGCCGGGAAGCCGGAAAGCGATGACTACAAGTAGCAGGGCGGCGGCACCACTTCCGGAATGCGCGCGCCTGCGCAGTTCGCTTGGTGACATCGGTCTATTGAGGCCTATCGGATGGCGATAAGCCCGCAAACCATAAGCACCCCTTCCATTTCGCTCTCAAGAAAGGAGATTATTCTTCCGAGGCCCACAATGGACGCCGAACGCTGACAGACTAGGCAAGGCGACAAGGTCACCGGCAGCAGCGGCCTTTCCTTTCATTCCATTCAATTTCATTCCAGAGAAGGGCTGGGATTCCTCCGTTCCTTATTTCCCTACTGTTGAACAGGTCGGGATACACTCTCTCCCCTGTAGCGTTGACTGTACAGCAGTTTTTTTTTTTTTTTTTTAATGTTCTTTTCGTTTTTTTTTTTGTTTGTTTTTACTCTAAAGCGTCGAAAATGCAGAGGGAGCTTAGCTGCGTTGTTGATGCCCCTTCGACCTCGCCTTTTGCAAATCCTCCTCACCTGCTTTTGTGTCTTCGTGTGGCTGTCAGCGAGCGCGACAGCCAAATCAAAAGGGTGGAGCGAAACGCGTGACCTCTCTGGGTAGGACGCGTGGGACAAAAACGTTTGGACGAAAATTTTTTCGCGTGACTCTCTTTGTCACCCTGATGGGATCTCTGGGGCTGTTGTTTTCGCCGTTTGCCTAGTTATAAATAGGCGGGCCACGTAGGTACGGTTTTTGAAATGCGCTCTTCAGTGTTCTGTTGCTTTCGTGCGTTGCAGACGCGGCCGTGTGTTTTCGTCGTAAACGGCCGGAATACGTCCACGCCAATTTTTCGGTAACAGCCATTTTCTTCACCGGAGTTCGTTTAATTCTTGTGATGTGTTTGTTGGACACGCTTCGACAAAAACTGCTCTTCGCCGACGACGAGACGTCAGTTGAATGTGCGGAACCTTCCTTCTCGGGTGTATCTGTGGGGTGCCAGATGTGGATTATGCACCTATCAAATCAAGGATTACATGATATCGCTCTTTTATTAGTAAGTACACTGCAAACATGCTTCTGATAGTAGTCCTGCTTTCCTCTCAATCTCCGCGGTTTTTTGTGTGATGAGTTTTGTTTGGCATGAGGACAGTGTTAAGTTTTATTTTATAATTTGCTTTTCCTTTTACAGAGAAGTGTGACCTTTGTAAATATGTCGAGAATACACTGTGTGTAATGATAGTGGTTTAATAAACTTCTGGGAGTGATCGAAACAATTTTGCTTGTCCGTATATGTGATTGGATATGCAGTGAATGATATGCAACGTACACATACTTGCACGACGTTCGGCCAATATGGAGCAGCCGCATCGAAGAGTATTCGCACAATATTGCGCGAACGCTAGGCCGGGGCAAAATGGCTGTACGGCAATACCTGCCGGATATCAAACGGTGGTGAAAAACTGGACATTTGAGCGATATTGGAACCGACTTTCGGTCGGTACTTGCACGATAATGCAAAGTATTGCCGTGCTGCTTGGGAACGGAGGTGATGACATCTGACCATCGAGTTCCCAATGCCTATTTAATTTAATTCTCTTCTGGGGCGCGTGAAAGAGCACTTCTGTGACACACCAGAGATATCCCAAACTTGGGCAGGCCTCTCGGCTTTCTTTGCCACTTTTGGCACTTATTTGGCACTTCAGTGGGTAGCCAGAGAAGAGCCAAACTTCGGCATGCCCCGAATCGCCGAATTAAGATTTACTGCGGCAGTTATGGCTCAAGTGTGGCACTTACTTTGGCAGAACCGTGGTGGACCAGAGAAAAGCCAAACTTGGCATGTCCGAAATACCCAAATTAGGCGTTGCTTTGGCAGTTATGGCTCAAGTCTGGCACTTAATTTGGCACAACTGTGGCGGAGCAGAGAAAAGCCAAACTCGGCGTGGCCGAAATACCCAAATTAGGCGTTGCTTTGGCAGTTAGGGTTCAAGTCTGGCACTTACTTTGGCAGAACTGTGGCGGACCAGAGAAAGGCCAAACTTGGCATGTCCGAAATACCCAAATTAGGCGTTGCTTTAGCAGTTATGGTTCAAGTCTGGCACTTACTTTGGCAGAACTGTGGCGGACCAGAGAAAGGCCAAACTCGGCGTGGTCGAAATACCCAAATTAGGCGTTGCTTTGGCAGTTATGGCTCAAGTCTGGCACTTAATTTGGCAGAACCTGTGGCGGAGCAGAGAAACGCCAAACTCGGCTTGTCCGAAATACCCGAATTAGGCGTTGCTTTGGCAGTTATGGCTCAAGTCTGGCACTTAATTTGGCACAACTGTGGCGGAGCAGAGAAAAGCCAAACTCGGCGTGGCCGAAATACCCGAATTAGGCGTTGCTTTGGCAGTTATGGTTCAAGTCTGGCACTTACTTTGGCAGAACTGTGGCGGACCAGAGAAAGGCCAAACTTGGCATGTCCGAAATACCCAAATTAGGCGTTGCTTTGGCAGTTATGGCTCAAGTCTGGCACTTAATTTGGCACAACTGTGGCGGAGCAGAGAAAAGCCAAACTCGGCGTGGCCGAAATACCCGAATTAGGCGTTGCTTTGGCAGTTATGGCTCACGTCTGGCACTTAATTTGGCACAACTGTGGCGGAGCAGAGAAAAGCCAAACTCGGCGTGGCCGAAATACCCGAATTAGGCGTTGCTTTGGCAGTTAGGGTTCAAGTCTGGCACTTACTTTGGCAGAACTGTGGCGGACCAGAGAAAGGCCAAACTTGGCATGTCCGAAATACCCAAATTAGGCGTTGCTTTGGCAGTTATGGCTCAAGTCTGGTACTTAATTTGGCACAACTGTGGCGGAGCAGAGAAAAGCCAAACTCGGCGTGGCCGAAATACCCGAATTAGGCGTTGCTTTGGCAGTTATGGCTCAAGTCTGGCACTTACTTTGGCAGAACTGTGGCGGACCAGAGAAAGGCCAAACTTGGCATGTCCGAAATACCCAAATTAGGCGTTGCTTTGGCAGTTAGGGCTGAAGTCTGGCACTTACTTTGGCAGCACTGTGGCGGACCAGAGAAAAGCCAAACTTGGCATGTCCGCAATACCCAGATTAGGCGTTGCTTTTGGCAGTTATGGCTCAAGTCTGGCACTTAATTTGGCACAACTGTGGCGGAGCAGAGAAAAGCCAAACTCGGCGTGGCCGAAATACCCGAATTAGGCGTTGCTTTGGCAGTTAGGGTTCAAGCCTGGCACTTACTTTGGCAGAACTGTGGCGGACCAGAGAAAGGCCAAACTTGGCATGTCCGAAATACCCAAATTAGGCGTTGCTTTGGCAGTTATGGCTCAAGTCTGGCACTTACTTTGGCACAACTGTGGCGGAGCCAGAGAAAAGCCAAACTCGGCAGTGTCCGAAATACCCGAAATTAGGCGTTGCTTTGGCAGTTATGGCTCAAGTCTGGCACTTAATTTGGCACAACTGTGGCGAGCCGAGAAAAGCCAAACTCGGCGTGGCCGAAATACCCGAATTAGGCGTTGCTTTGGCAGTTAGGGTTCAAGTCTGGCACTTACTTTGGCAGAACTGTGGCGGACCAGAGAAAGGCCAAACTTGGCATGTCCGAAATACCCAAATTAGGCGTTGATTTGGCAGTTATGGCTCAAGTCTGGCACTTACTTTGGCACAACTGTGGCGTACCAGAGAAAAGCCAAACTTGGTGGGGCCGAAATGCCCAAATTAGGCGTTGCTCTGGCAGTTATGGTTCAAGTCTGGCACTTACTTTGGCAGAACTGTGGCGGACCAGAGAAGGCCAAACTTGGCATGTCCGAAATACCCAAATTCGGCGTGGCTTTGGCAGTTATGGCTCAAGTATGGCACCAACTTTGGCGCTCCTCTGGCGCACCAGAGAAGAGCCAAACTTTGGCATGCCCTAGGATCGCCCAACTAAGGCTATAGTCAGGCACCGTACTTTGGCACTGATGATTGCCATGGTGCAAAAACCTAACTGCGCCAAAGTTGGGCCCTTATGTTTGCCAGACCTTTGCCCAAGTTGGGCATTCCTCTGGCGTGCTACCTGGGCGTGGTTCTCAAATGGGGGTCCTCGAAGCCCTGCCTCGTCAGTCAAGCCCAGCAAAGAAAGCTGTGTTTTCTCAGATCGAGAAGAAATGTTTCAGTCTTTGGGCAAGTTTTCTTTTGTGTATGTCAATAAGAGATATCTACTTCACATTAGCCCTTAGTTATGTACATTTATTCAATCACTATGATAATTAACCTATACCTTTCCTGTCCTCTCACCACGAACGGGGTCCTCCATCATCTCCGCCCATCCACAAGAGGTCCACGAAACATCGATGGTTGAGAACCACTGGTGTAGAGCATTGGCACTGGGACAGCCAACCGGGACAGGCAACGCTGTAGACGATCACAAACAGGTCATCTGGCCGCCGCCACGTTTATTCTCGTATGAGGATGCACGTGAAATTGCAATCCTGCCAAAGCCACTTCCACGTGCATGCCGCACGTGCTTCAACGCGTGGGGCATACGCCGGGACGTCATGCTTGCAAACGTGCGTAGACGCTTTGCAGCAGCTGTGCATGGCCGCAGCCATAAGCGACCTACAATTTGTGTGTCCTCTCGTTACGTTTACTTGGCCTCATCCTAACCACAGAAAGAACTCTTTGCTCAGTAAGGACGCGCGTTATTGCCATTTTAGATTCTAGTGTGTCGTTCTCCCCAGCATTTTCATCTTGTGGAAGCTCGTCAACGCCCGCTTTGCTGTGGCTCAACATCTGCGCAAGCCCAGAGAAGGTCAGCAATGGCGGCTGTAATCCGGCACGTGTCCAATACGTCCATCGGCCAACACAGTGCCTATAGACCTTTCCAAAAACGAGCTTGTGGCCGGTGCCATTTTGAGCGTTCGTGCGTATGGCGCGTGCTTTGCTCGCTTTCCGAAGCGACGAACACGCACGTGCTGGACTGTGAAGATCGCACGCTGGACTGTGATTTTGTAAACATTGGAAAGGTCTATAAGCAAGCCCGCGTTTGCCCGCACCGGGTGTGTGCACTGCGCGAGCGCAGAAACCAGATTTGCCCGAAGCGAAGCGTCTGCGCATGCGCAGTGCCGACAGCAGCACCACCGCAGTGACGCGACTCCAGAGAGTGAAGTTGATCTATACGCTTGTTTTCTTTGTGGACTTTCTTTCACCGACTAAACCAATCACGCGCGGTGATTGCGCGCGGTGACAACGCGTGATCACGCGTGGTGATCACAAGCACGCGCGGTAATTGCTTTCTTCTGTGCGTGATTGCTTTAACCGGTGAAAGCCCACAAAAACAACAAGCGCCGTGACGATGCACTTTTGGCGCTGCTTGGTTGACTCCATTGCATTGCAGCGCCGGCCGCGGTCGTACTTAAAGGAGCGGTGCAACGATATTCAATTGGAATGTTTTTTTTTTCACTTTACACGAGCTTACTGGCACTAGTGGGACTCAAGGATACTCGCACGCAACGCCACCGGCCAAGAAATTCCTTTGTTGCGGTGTAATTTCAAGGACAAAATCGATCATTTTCATTCAATCTCTGCTTTGCAAAATTTGATGACGTAACGTGGGGATCGCAGAACGCCCCAATGACGATATTTGAATGCGGTTCATAGATTGGACCCGAGCATTGCGTGGGCACTCGATTTGGGCTCGTGATAATTACTAGCTCGAGAAGCATTCGGGTAGTGGCCCGTGTCCAATCGCTGCAACGACGACAATAGCCGAGCCATAACAATGTCTGGAACTCAGCGCGTGTCCTGTGCTTTGCCAACCCCAGCGCGTGGCTATGATCAGCACTAGCGGCATATAATCCGCTCCAGATAACGTGGCCGCTTGTTCTGGCTGCGAGTTGAGGGGGTGTGAACGCTGCTCGTTATTCTTTAATTTTTTTTCTGGGACTTTTATTGCGTTGGGTGAAAAACGAACGCGTGTTTCATAGGTCATTAACTTCAGGGATGCGTTCTAAGCGGTATTTGCGCAAAGTACGAAAATTGTTGCATCGCCCCTTTAAAGGGCCCATGAAACGAATTTTGGGCTGGAATAAATCAATTTATATTGGGATTTTACTAATAGCACATCGTTCAGTGGGCCAAAAGAAAAAAAGGTAGAAAGTCAAAAGCCTGACTTTCGGTACGAAAATTTGAAAACACAGCGGACTATTGGGCAGGAGATCAAACTATAGGGGGCGCTCTGACCCGTTTGTTCTCCCCATACTCGGTGTTTACTCAACACAAGGCCTGCGCACATGCCCAGAGGGCTTATGGGCATGTCCATGTCATCTTCTACAATAGAACGCGGGGCACAGTTTAATGTAAAAAATACTAACAATCGACGAAGCGACGTCAAGTGCCGGATCTATCCTCAGAGAATGGGAGCTTGACCCACTTCGGCTTTTGTGCTGAGCTGGGACCGTGCATGCTGCATTGTTCATGCAGGCCGGAGTGGAAACAAGAGACCCTCCACCCCTCACCGGAGAGCACGAACTCCAGCCGAACGCTGACGCCGCGTTCGGTTATGTCGGCCGAGCGCTGAGTCATTGTATTTGTTGTCCCCATCCGTGTAGTTCTAAAGTTAACCGCTTGGGGCGTCACGGTCGCTCCTCCTCCCCAATTTCGTACCTCCTTCCCTTCGTAATCTCTGTCTTTTCGCTGTAATACATCTTCGGTCCCCGCAGCGCGTCACCGGGCCCCCGCAGCGCGTCACCGGGCCCAAACGCACGTCACACGCCACCCCCCCCCCCCCCCCCTCCCTCGGATCTCACTTATTTTCTTCACCCCTAAGCTGACATTGTGGTGGAAGCTACGCGCTTTCCGGACCAATCAGCCGCCTCCCTTTCATCACCTGACCTCATTCTCTGCGCGTGGGTATGCGCCAGAGAGCGTGATCACGTGGCAAAAGTGTGGCTGGCCCATCGAGCACGTAGCTTCAATAGCACTGTCAGCTTCGGGTGAACGAAGTGAAAAAAGCAACTTTTTTTTTTATTTTGAGCGACGGGCTAATCTTTTAGGGGGACAATGGCTGTGTCCAGGTACACAAACGAGGGTCCGAGCAAGAGGGGACTCCCCCCTTTCCGTCTTCTTGAAATGTTTGGTAGAATGCGCGATTTATGAGTTGAGGAGGAAAGCTAAACAGGAAAAAGTTGGGAAAGCGTTTTATGACTCTTTTAAAGTATGACCGAGTAGACTATTGGTGGTGGCACTCCTCGAAGTCAGTCGAAGTCGAAAATCAATGCCCACGGAGAGTTGGAGATAAGAGCTGGGACCCTGCTCTACATACTTGGCAAAAAAGTCGGCGAAAAATCCGGTGGCCGTGATTGGCCGACGCCGCACTTGACCTTGACGCCGGCCAATCACAGTCGCCCAATTTCTCGCCGACTTTGTCGCCAAATGTCCAGATTAGGGCCCCAGAGTACGCCGATCCGCGTTCAGTTTATCTTCGTAGCCCCCTGGAAATCTCCAAAGAACTCTTTGCTCAGTAAGGACGTGGTCACTTCGTCGTCTTCTGCTAGACCCCACAAATAGCAAAAGACACACTAGCCACACGATACACAAGATTATGCAGGACTTTCAAGGCACAAACGAAGAGATTCTGCAGAAGCTACCCTAATGAAAAATACACCAGCCGATCCTGGTGTGACATCAGAGAATCCTGGTGTGACACCAGAAGATCTAGTGTGCCCACCAGCAATGCTAGTGTATCGAGCACACCAGCCTGGTGTGCCCACCAGAAATGCTGGTGTACCCGCACACTAGCCTGGTGGGCACACTAAGAGAGTCTGGTGAAACATCAAACTGCGTGGTGTGCCCACCAGGCAGCCTGGTGTGCACACCACGCAGTTTGATGTGACACCAGTGTTGTATTTTTGTTGACTTTTCCCCCCATCCGCGAGCGTGTTTTTGATTAGTTTGTGTGACGCCCCTTCCCCCGACGTGGTGCCTCGTTTCCTCCCGTCTTGATGGTCGCCGGAAACCCCGCGGCGCCTTCGTGCTCAAGAAGTGTCCCCCTCGTCCCCAGCCCTTTCCCGGGCGGCCTTGTGCAGCTTGGGGCGCTCGCCTCTTCGGGGGTTTCCCTTTCTCTTTCCGCCAGTATTCTTGTTGAAGTTCGAGAAAATAAAGGAGTCTTCTCTGTGAGTCGAAGCCGAAACGATGTGTGTTGGTGCGCTTTCCTGACTTCCGACGCGCTTGGTCTGGTATCAAAACAACAGAGAAAGTTAGTAATTATTACAGTTTTTGGTACCGAAACCCGGGAATTAACGGCCAGATCAAACCTACTACGAGCCAGGAGGGCGTCGACCGCCTGAAGCGAAAGAGGACTCCTGCGAGCCGCCACAACAAAGATCACCAACGAGATTGGCGTCCTGCTGGCCACGGATCCAACCGACATCGGTGAGCTCGAAAAAATATTTGATATTCTTCTACTTAAGGGAGGCTTTCCTGAAAGAGCTGGAGAAAAAAATCGAGCCATCTGTCGAATACGCCGCCTTAGAAGAGGAGATAAATGGCGCGGAGGTGTACGCGGAACGGATCAGCGTAACTAAAGGCCCATACGCACATTCGCGTTTGAGCGCGGTGCGTTCCGTCGCGGCAAGCGGACGCGTTGCGTTGCGAAGAGCGCTTGCGCCAAACTTGTACGCACAGTTGCGTTGACACGCAGTCAACCGCAGTCAAGAGCCAATAAGAAGGCGCTATCGTCGCTAGCGGCTCACCAATAGTACGCGAAATCCAAGGCAACATGGCGGCGCACAGCGACAGCGTCGAAGTGTTCGATCTTGGGACAATCCCGCCGGCTTCCCCGACGTTTTGTCAAGCTTGAACCATCGCAGCCTTGGAAAATACACTTCCCACCGCTCCCCAAAACAAAAAAGCAAGTTCTGCGGGCGGAGAACCGGATACGTCTCGCCGAGTGGCGCGAGTGGACACGTCACCTTCCTCTCCTCTCTCGGCTTCTGATTGGTCGAACGCACCGCAACGCTTCGGAAAGTTGAGCAGGTCTCTACTCGCTTGCGGTGTGCTGCGGAGCGTTGCGGGTAGGCGCGCGTCGCACCGCAAGCGACCGCTCCTGGGCGCAAGGACGCCGGAACGCACTCACACGCGTTCAAACTCGAATGTGCGTATGGGCCTTAAGACACGAGTCTACCGCAAGTTGAAAGGCCAAGAATTGCGGAACGCCAGGGAGTACGGCTCTCCGACGCAGGGCAGTGGCTCCGGACAAGCTCCAGTTGATCACGGCCAACTCCCTACAACAGTAAAGCTTCCGAAGCTTTACTTTTGTGCTTTTTTGAATAAAGTAATTATGACAGCAGCGTTGTTGTCAAACGTATCATTATACCCTTTTTTGTGAGTAAAGCAACACCCAGTCAACAGGGGCTCTGGTATCACACCAGAATAAAACCTAATGTCACACCAGCACACCAGATTTCTGGTGTCACACCAGAACACCAGATTGCTGGTGTGAAAATGTCCCAAATCACATCTGTGAAAAAGTCTGGTGTCACATCAAGTCACACCAGCCCTCGGCCTGGTGTATTTTTCACTAGGGTAGTCAAGCGGTACATTGGCAAATCGACCCAGCGCTGAATACCCCGAGTACAACGGCCACGCGAACAAGGACCTGGACAGCCCCTTTATCGAGGCAGAAGTTCTGCCGGCAGCCCAGGACCTGACACCCCCTTCCCGGGCAGAGGCAGAATCCAAAACCGTCCTCTCCAAAACCTCGATGCAAAATTGTTTAGGACCCTGACCCCGCACCTCAATCAAACGAGGGAATCGGGCGAACTTCCTGCAGGATGGAAGCATGCAGAGATTGTGCTCATTCCCAAACAAGGCAAGCTCCCGTACCTGGACAACCTCCGGCCCATATCCTTGACCTAATGCTTGGGCAAGCTGCTGAAGCACGTCGTGCTCAACCGCCTCCAGCCGTATCTCGAGGACACAGGAGCCTTTTCACACACGATGTTTGGGTTTACAACCCACCTGTTCACGCAAGACGTGTTCCTACAGCTCAAGAACGACGTCCTGGACGACATCTCACGCACCACTACGCAAGCAGTCCGGGTTCTGGTCAGTATGAAAGCGTTTGACAACATCAGTCACACGCTGGTGCTCCAAACCCTAGCCTCAACAAACTGTGGACAACGAATCTACAGGTACAGTGCGCCCCAAACTTAACGCCGCCACTCGAACACCCGACTTTCGCAAAGCGGCGCTATCCTGGCGGCAGCCGTTTCAACTAGTCGGTCACGTGAAGGCCATTCCCAATCTCCGGACCGGGGGAAGGGGAGCTAGCAGGGCCGCCGCTAATGGCCCCTGACTCTGCGAATCACAAACTCATATCGTCGAAATCGCGTGTTTCTTTTGCGCTTTGTTTGCATTTCAGCAGCGCCTTCAAGCTTTCTCCTCTACGATGCATTATCAAAATTTCTGTGTTATTAATCTTAAAGGTGCAAACAAAACGAAAAAAAGAAAGCAATTCTGAGGATATGAGTTTGTGATTCGCAGAGTCAGGCACCCTTAGCGGCGGCCCTGCTACCTCCCCTTCCCCCGGGCCAGAGATTGGGAATGGCCTTCACGTGACTGACTAGTTGAAACGGCTGCCGTGAGGATAGCGCCGCTCCGCGAAAGTCGGGCGTTCGAGTGGCGGCGTTAAGTTTGGGGCGCACTGTACATGCGCGACTTTCTCAAGGATCGCATGTCCACCATCGGCACCGAGTTCATCCGCACAGACACCATGACGGTCCCAAGCAAAGGGACCCTACAAGGCTTTGTGCTGTCACCCAACATGGTCACCTTGGCAACGTGCAAACCCCCCGCACAGCTGGAAAGTATTCCGTACATCAAATACACCCTGTACGCTGACGACCTGATCATCTGCGCAGCCTCGGGCTCAGATGGAGTCAAGCAAAACTTGCTGCTGGAGGTGTCAGCACCGTTCACCGGTACCTCGAGGCCGTCAATCTCCAGTGCACTCCCGAAACGTCTGAGCATTTGCTCGTGCGCACACACAAATGGGAGCGCAAATCCAGTCCTCAGATCAAGACTGCAGACATCAGGCTCCACTTCCAGGGTGGCACCCCCGACCCTGAGGTGGAGCGCGTCCGCATTCCGGGCCTCCACCTCCAACAAGATGGACGGTCCATCCACACTATGCACCTGATCCAGGAACCTACGACCCAGATTATGCGTACACTCTCAAGAAAAAAGGGTGTAAAAGGGTGTATCGGTACACCCTTTGTCCCATATAATACACCCCAAAACTTCATTTCGACGTACAGAGCGCTTTAGTCGAACAGACGGCCTCAAATTTTACCAGGGGCTTGATAACGGTGCGACATAACTTTTTAAATAGCTAAAGTACGTATCAAAGACCACATAAAGAAAACGCCGAGTTTTTTACAGTAGGGCAAAGAAAACCCCGATTATGTTTTTTGTAGTCAGTGAAAAGTACATTAGCTATTTTAATAAGTTGTACCCCACGGCTATCAAGCCCCTCGTAAAATTTCGGGCCGTCTGTTCGACTGTAGGGCGCTGTACGACAAATTGAAGTTTTGGGGTGTATTATATGGGACAAAGGGTGTAACGATACACCCTTTTACACCCTTTTTTCTTGAGAGTGTATGATGAACCACGTCACAACCTGCAAGCACGGACTCAAGGAACCAGACCTTGTCCGGATGGTCTAAGCCCTCATCACCAGCCGCATCACGTATGCAACGCCGTACCTGACCCTAACCCAAGGGGACAAAGGCAAGGTGAACATAATCATCCGCAAAGCTTGCAAGATTGCTCTTGGTCTCCTTCTCTACACGTCCACTACAAGACTGATGAACCTGGGACTACACAACACCTACCAGGAACTGACCGACGCTCACCTGGTAAGCTAGTGCGAGCGTTTGGCCCCCACACCAGCCCTCGGCATTTCCGTCCCCGAGGCGGTGCGGGCTACCGTCCAAGTACCTACGGCCCAACGCGACTGCATCCAAGCAGCCCCGATTCCAAGAAACATGAACCCGGCACTGCACTCGGGCCGCCGCGTTGCGAGGGCCAAGGCCTCCAACGCACCAACGGTGGCCAGAAAAACGTCCGCTAGACGGACGCGGCAATGTACCCCGATCAGCCCGCAGCAGCCGTCAGCGTGATCGGCCACAAGATGAAACCGATCACCACGGCAACGATACGCACCACGATCCCTGTGGCTACCACTGGAATCGTGGGGAAGACGAAGTTGCCATTGCACTAGCCGCCGTAAGCAGCTCGGAATACATGACCCTCCTCACCGACTTGCAGACAGCCATATGACGCTTTTGCGCGACAGAATAACACATCAAGCACTTCAAGTTCTCAAGACACGACGACCCAACCATCACCATTTGGAATTGGTAGGGACCCCCGGTCACGAACCTGTGTCCACGGCAATCGGCAAGCACTCGCCGTAGCCCGAGCCTGCACCCTCCAGGCGCCGACCACGGACGCTGAACATTCCAACGCCAAACCAGTAAGAGTGGCCAAGTCCAACCAGTACTCCGAGATCCTTGCTCACTTGCGCGGCCAAAGACACAGGTACCCCCCGCCATACCGCTCTCTGACCCGCGAGGAGGCCACGCCATGCAGTTACAAAGAGGCATATACAAACACTTAGCTCTCCTTCACAGATTTTATCCCACCCGTTATCCCAAGGAATGGCACTACCACTTCTCACAAGACCTGGGAAGCTGCGCTGCTCGGCTCGCCTCTCAATGATCAGCGAAGCTTGGTCGGGCGAAGACGCCGGCAGAAAGCACTGGAGCCCTGGACTGGGGCCCCAACAAGATTTGAGTCTCCTTCAATAAAGTTTACATACCCACCTACCCCTGAGTATTTTTTTTTTTACTTTTTTCTTTTTTCTTTTTTTTTCTTTTTTGACATTCTGCTTGTCACTTAGCGTTGTTATTTAAACAGCGCTGATGATGTTTTTGTTACTCTGTTCAATGACTGTGACAATGGCTCCTCCAAGGGAACGATCGCCCCCTCTCTTCTACGGCTAATGAAAATTCAATGAACTTTGTTAGCGTCAAATGAAAGGGTCCGCCTCATTCGTCATGGCAATATCACACCCTCTAACCTGATTATTTAACAGGGATGGCTTCACAAGCCGCTGACAATTGGGCTCACAAGACCGATCGGAAGCGTCAGCGAAACCAACTGAAAAGTAGGTCGTCATTGTTGTTGTTTTTGTTGTTGCTGTTGTTGTTGTTGTTGTTGCTGTTGTTTTTTGTTGTCTTGTGGTTCATATTTATTTTTATGCAAGCATGTTTTGTGTTATTTTGGCCCTTGGTCCAAGTTGGGGACCGTGGGGGACACTAGAAAGGAGACGAAATGTGACAAATAGCTAATTAACGAGAAAGCTTTATTTTTTAATCATAATTTTTGGAGCATAGTGTGGCATAATGTGGCATACTTGACGCTTGACCTTATTATAGACTAGCCGTATCGTAAAATGATTATTTAAAATATCGTAGTGGCCGCTACGAGGCGAGAAATGTCAAACTTGTAAATTGCTTCAAATCAAAACTTATGGTGATTTCCAGTCGTAGATCCGGAGCGCTTTCCAAAATCCGCGAGATAAGCAAAAGTCCGCTCTGTGGGACCCGCTCCGAATCGACGAGCGGAAGATGGACTCGCATGTTTGGAGCGACCCACCGACTCGCCCGAGAGTCGAGACCACCGTGCCCGAGACAATCGGCCGTTCAAAATGGCCACTGCTTGAACTTGCAAGCCGACCAACGCCTCAGCCGACTGATCTTTCCGACGACCAGTCACAACTGTCACTGTTTAGCTGCAGAAATAACACGCGACTCTGGTCAGGCGAAAATATCCGTACCATGGAGCCCGCGTGTCACAAATAACGAGGAAGACGTCCGCGTAGAAGTGTCTTAAATGTACTTATATATCTTATATAATTTTTATATGGTTCTTATATAGTCTTATATGTTCTTATATATCTTGAATGATTCATATGTGTTTAATGGACACAAGAAATTTCTCACACAAATGGATTTTTCACTAGGGAAAGCGGTGCACCTAAAACTGAAGTCTGCGATGCGACGCTATATAGGAACAACTGCGAGCATACCCTTATACACCTGTCGTGCTCAGGGAGTTCTGACAGCACGAAAAAAATCTAACAAATTTATACAATCGCGTAAAAAAAAGAAAAGGGGCTCCGCTTATTGTACGATTTTTCGCCACAGTAATTGCCGCTGACCGGGAACTTGCACTTGGACCGACATGAGAAGCCCTCCCGTAGCCGTACCCGTCGAAGGTCGCCGGACAGTTCTCCCTGAGGTGGTGGATTCAGCGCCGGAAAGGTATGGCGAGTTGGACTTCGTGTCACGGAGCGTCTATCAGCTCATGGCGGAAGTATAAGCCAAAAAGGAAAGACCGACGTACGCTGTTCACAAACAAGCCTTCGTTTGCCCCCACCAGGTGTGCGCGCTACGCGTGAGCGGAAACCAGATTCTCCTGAGGTGAAACCGTGACGATAACAGCGCTACCGAAGCGGAGTGACGTCAAAGCCGCTTGTTGGTGCATGGCGGTGCCTCAGTCAATAACCACTACACTGTTAGCAAAAATAACACGCCCAGACGTGTAAACCGTTGTCCCATAGCGGACACGTCGAAACGTGTTCGTTTTACACGCAGCCATGCGTGTTATTTGCCTACACACGAGGTGCCGTGTAAACTTAGCACGCTACACCGTGTCTGCCTTCCGAGAAACACGGTTCAGCGTGTTAATTAGTGAAACTTGGCGGCCAGCAGCCGAGAACAGGCGAGCGACGAGCCCAGCGAGCCGCGCGCCTTTCGGCCGAATTGAAAGCACACAGGACGCGTTTGTTCTCATTCGATGTCTTTCATACACAGTAAACAGTCTCCAAGCGGCGGACGTAGCTATGTGCAAAGAGTAAAGCTATACGCGCTCCGGAGTGCACTTCGAACGAAATGGCTACACGCACTCCACGGAGAGCTCATGCCGCTCGGGCCAACCTTTTCGAACGGCGCGTGTATCACTGGGGAGCTCGTTAACACAGCACCCCGCCTGCGTTCACGCCGCTTCGCGGCGACAGTATCGGCTGCTAATTACAAAACTTAACCAGTACACGCCGCTTCGCGGCGTCCAGCCGGCAACCCAAGCCCCGCTGTCCCCGATCGCACCTCTGGAAAAGTTTCGTCGACAACGGTCGGTTGTTTTAGTGTTCATCGCGAAAAAGAAATGTCGTAAATATCGTCAAATGCCTCGACAAAACAAAATGTTCGAGAAAAAAAAGAAAAAAAAAAAAAAGTAGGCCCACCGAGGATCGAACCCGCGTCCCGTAGCGTAGAAAGGGGACACATTAACCTCAACGCTATGCCATTGCATAGAAAACTAGTTCTGACCATTCGTTCTATTCGAGTTTAGTGGAGTGCGTATAGCCATTTCGTCCGAAGTGCACTCCGGAGTGCGTAGAGCTTTATTCATGTGCAACGGTACGTACGTGCGTCGTCGGCGGTCGGTGGCGTCGGCAGCTACGACGGAACCGCTAGACAAAAAAACGAATACCGAACTTACATGGATAAATAACTCAAACAATTTGGAGTCGGGCGGTAACTTGCGCTACCTAGTGAGATTTCTAGCAGCCAGTGAAAAAAAAAAAAAAAACATCAGGATTTTGTTAATACGCTGATAACTACCACGAGTAGACAGCAACCCTACTTACATCACAGACAACACGAGTACCACATGAACACAGCACCGACACATACACAAACACAACTCCGACACTGTGCCCGACACTTCCTACTACTTCCGACACACCTTTTGCTCCCCGCGGCGTATATAAGCTTGACATGTGCGGGTGAGCTCTTTGGTCGCTGACCGTTACGGATTTATAGAAGCAGACACAAAACACGGCACAATGGACAGCCGTATGTAAGAACTGCTTGCATTTAAAAAGTATGGAGGCAAAATCTGTAAAGTTAGTCCGTTGCGAAAAACAACGATGTATTAACAATAAATCTTAAACCGGCCATGAAAAAGTTGCAATTTTTGTTATTTTCATGCTCGACCAGTGTTATGAGCAGACCGATTAGCTTGAATCGGATAGAAAAACAAATTATTAGGATTTTATCATTATGTATTCAATAATCAATTAAAATTATTGATTATACCGTGCGCAAATCATTAATCCGTGCGCAAAGCATTTTTTTTATATATTCTTGTGAAGGACATCCGCCCAACACTTCACTTCCGCTAGTTGTAGTACGCGTACGGGAGCAGACGCCTTCACTTTTGGGGCGTTTTGATGCAGTTTGTTGTCGTATGTCGTGTCGGTGTCGAGTGGAGCGGTGGGGCTTGGGAGTTTGTGACCGGTGTTATTCGTGATTACTAATGTGGCGCTGATGCGTTTTTTTTTTTCTTTTAATATTTGTTTTATACCGCCATTACCCCGAAAATTGCAAATTCACGGGCCCGTGGCACTGCATTATGCTGAATCGCGAGCTCCTTCTCTGTTGTCGTTTTTCTGGTAGCACTCGTGGATACTGCAAGCGTTTAAACAGTGTGCACCGTCTCGCCTACATCCGCGGTGACATGCTCGACCTGTTGAAACCTATTGCTTCCGTCATTTTTGGACTACGCAAGGCAGTTATCTCACTGCTCTGGTTTCGGTTATAAAAGCAAAGCAAACCGCTCGTAGTTCCCGCCCTCAGTACACGTCGGACATCTTCCACACTTTGACACCAGATAACTGGATGAACGAGGATTTACATTTACTTCAGAGGTCACTCTCGCCGCATCCTCACCGTCGAGCAGCAGGATCAGCTGGCGACAAGCCGCGGATGAAAGGCTTGAGCATCAACAGCCCAAGTGCACGCGGTGCCGATGCGGGCGATGCGGGTTTCTGTCAACCGGTAGCCCAGCACAAACCGTGACCGTGCTAGCTCTTCGTCATGACACGGTGTTGCAGAAAGAAGGGTATAATACATCTACACGGACCACCGAAGCGAACGCACTGTTACCGTAAATCTTGGCCTTTGATTGTGCCTTTGTAGATCATCTTATTCGTTTTGCTGCAGAAGCAAACGACGGGCATAACAAAATCGTTTGCTATTCCGCATACCTCGCAAAAGCATTTACCCAGTCAATTGCGAAAAGCGCAAAACACGGAGTCTGCACCGTCCTGACTTCCCAGTCTTTCACCTGCTTTCGAGCAGTTTGTACCTGCTAGTAGGTATGTCTACTGTAACTGCAACTTGAAACTAGGGGCAGTGCCAGAGAGAAAAGAGACAAAGTCAGGAAAGCTTGCTCGCTCTCCCAATTTCTAAACTCTCAAAGATTGTACCATAATAAATGCACCAACGCCTCTTCCCAAGGTAAAGAAAAAGCACTATGTTAACTACGTAAAAAATGGTCTCAGTTCATGCGTTTGTGGGCAGGTAGGAAATCTTGCCCTAATTTATTCACACCGCATGATAAGCGCTACAAACTCACACGAGTCACACGAGATTTACAGGAAAATATCGGTGGTGACAGCTTCGTGTTATTGGACTGCATTTGCACATCGACGAAGACGGCAGATTTAGGACAACAATCTGAAGTTCATTGTTCAATTAAAACGACATAATTTTGTTGAAAACGCCCGCAGCTTTCTACTCACGGTATGCGTCGGGAATCTTCCACATTTTGAAACGGAACGAAGGAAGATTTACTTTTAAAAACGCTCGCTGCGTCCTCCCGGACCAGCTGGACCGGATCAGCTGACGACGACGGGACTGAACCCGTTAAAACTCAATCCACAACAACCAACCTGAGCTCCGTTTTAGTGTGAGTGTCTACCTCCAAGCACCGCACCACAAACCACGAGCGTTTCGGCTCTTTCTCGCATCACCGTGTTGCCCCAAACAGAACGAGATCGCCGAAGTCAACGCAGCGCTGTCGTGAACCTTGGCTTGTGGTTGCGCACTCGTGGACCCTGTGATTCTCTTCGCTTTCAAAGCACACGCGACGATTACGTATGATACTTTCCGTCTTCCGGGAACATCACAGGGGCACTTCTCCGGTCACGTCTTCGCTATGTGCTCGCCAACTGCGAAGCTCTATGCGAAGCGAGTCTCGCGTCCCAAAAACCAAAACAATAGCGGCGCCATGCGTTGTTGCCAGATTTTCTCCGGTCAAACAAAAACAACGAAAGCAAACCGGCTCTAGCGTCCAGCGTACATCGGTGTTGCGCTTGCGCCGTGGCCAGATCGCTTGCAGTTGAAGGTTGAAGCCAAAACAAAACAAACTGCGATGTCACGTGTTCACATCAAGGACACGCTTTTTATATTCGTGTTAACTGTTTAAAACGAATAATTAGACCCATAAATTTATTTGTGGTGTGTAAAAAACTATTATCAAGACCCTTCAACTAAATAGAAACATGGGCGACATGAGGGAAGCCGCATTGCCATCGACCAGAAAATGGCAGCGAGCATGGTAAGCGCGGGTTTCGCCGACGTCTTGCGACATGGCACAATTGCTTTCGGTGCATATCTGTCTCCGAGACATGTTTCTTTCCGCGGCATTTGTCTCGACGGTGTCCCCAAGCATTCCGGTGCTTCGATAGCCGGCAATGCTGCGGTCGTCGCCGGGGGTGTTGCGTGTTTTCGAGGTCGGCTACACGGTTATCCGTGTATGACCGAACCAAAACACGTTTTTTACAACCTCGCATGATTTGTGAACGAATTATCCGTTACTCAACGTGTAAATTTATGGTAATTTGTGTGAATAGCGTGTTTTTCACCCCAAATACTCACTAAATACACGGGACTTGCTAACAGTGATAGAAGGCAACGCCCGCGTCTGACGTCATCGCTAGTGGATCCCCGACGCGCCCCAAGTGGCAAACACGCCGAGGCTCGACGGGGAGACGCCGCAAAGCGGTAGACGCGTCCGTCGTGGCGTCACCGCGTGCTAACTGGCACTCGTTGTAGCACGCTGCAAGACGCGTAGGCGGCGACGCTGACGCAAGGTGGGCGGCGCTGCGCGGATCGACCTGTGATGACGTTGGAGGGAGATATGCGCAGGCCTTGCCTTTGAGGGGATATTGCGGGGAGAGACACCCGTATTCACCAGCAAAGTTCTTTCAGCGTCCTTGGCGTCAATTTGTTTGACCCATAGAGTTATTATAATCTACGCTAGAGGTTCAGCTGGCGCTAGTGTCTGCTGTTGCAAATTGAAGCAGAGAGCAACCAGTCGAATGTTGACTTCAGGTAATGCATTTCTATGGGAACAACATTTTTAGGACTTGTGCCTATCTCAAAATATTCTACTCACTGAGATACTGTATTTCAAATACTTTTGGTAGTATTAGGCAGCTTGCAAATACATTTCGTCTAGAGTATTTGCTACTCTATCTTAATTACATTTCTCACTATCCTTGTACTCAGCATCCCAAATACATTTTTCAACCTTCGAAAATATTTGTCTCCGGAACAATCCACGGCACGGATCGTCAGACTCCAGAGCAAAGCTGAACCGATTGCAGACTTGGAGGCAAGCGACCAAACGGAGGACAGGAAACAATGGCACGAGCAAAACGCAGTGTCCGAATGTCAACAAAAGACCAAATGGATAGCACCAAGTACGCCCGCATTTATGTGTCCTCCCGTCCGATTTTTTTTTATGTTGTCTTTGAAAGGCACGTTACGCTTGAAGCAAGCAAAGTGCTGGTGACGTCATCGGGATTTTACACCTTTGTTTGAAGCTAGAGTGGTCCTGTCAGCGAAAGATTGTGACGTTAACGCTTAGTACTGGTCACAATAGACCATTTTCGGAAATCGCCGGTTCAGGGGGTTCTGGTATAAAAACGCGCGAGCATGTTTTCAAGTGAACGCGAACGCTCCCTCGGCCACGGAAATTAGATCCTTCTGGTTTTATTGAGCTGCAGTGACCTAGACTTGGTTTCCTCAAAGCCCTTCGTGTGCCTATTGTGACTGCTTAACTTTGGATCCCAAGCTCGTTCGAAAGCGTTTCTTTTATCTCCTTCCGAATGCGCACATTGTTTCATTCTCAGAATTCTCCAACCTAGTTTTCTGCCACGTGGAGCCAGGGATTGAAAGCGGCTTCGTGGACTCTCTGTTGTGTTACTTGTGTTTCTCTCTTGGCCTTTCTAATATACCTTTGGACCGTTTGAAGTTACTGCTGCTCCTCCTCGCCCATGGCTAAGGAAACAAAATACTCACTCTTGGTTGTTGATCAGCGACAGAGGCTGCTGTCCTCTAGCCAATGTTTCTCATGTGCGTGCACATTTGTTGCAAAAATGTTCCAAAAGCCGGGAATCATGATTAAAAACAAATACCTCCGACTTGCATAACAATACCAACAATTTATAGGTAGACGTTTCGTCTCCTATGCGGGAGACATCGTCAGTGCAGCCAGGAACACCCGACTAGCTACCAGCAACCAAAGGCTTGCTTCTTCCTTCTCTTCATCCGTAGCGCTGGTTCTGCCGACTTCTTCGTCCGTGGCATACGGGAGACATCATCATCATCGAGAGATATCGTCGGCCCTCGTTTTAACTTTTTTGTCCGTCGTAGATGTGAAGTTAAATGAAAAGTTATTTAAGGATGTCGGTGTATACGTCGGGGAGGGGGCCGCGGTTAGTATTACAGGCGGATAGGTCACTGCGAATACACCATGATTCCAGAAATCTTCTGGGGCCCCACCGTTCTTCACGTGCCAGGGTCACAGCGTTCGCGAGGTCAAATGTGTGACCAGTCGTCCAACAATGGTCCACCAGTTCAGTTTTTGATCTTGTGGCATGTGTTGCCTACTCCACGTCTCTTCTGTGCTCTTTGAGGCGGGTACTCCGTTTACGGCCGGTTTCTCCGATGTAGCACTTGTCACAGTCCTGACAGTTCACTTTATATACAACACCACTTTGCGATTCAGGAGGGGTTGGATACTTTGGCTTCGAAATGAGGTCACGTAATTTTATATGTGGTTTGAAGGTTGCTCGTATACCTAATGGAAGGAGGGACCGGCGAATAGATTCTGAGACGCCTTTTACATAAGGGATAGTCACCACGCCTGCTTTGTAATTATTAGTCGCTTTTGTTCTTCCCTGCTGCATCTGTTTGCGCGTGTTTTCAATAAAACCTTGTGAATGAGTACGCGTGAATTCACACGCGTACTCATTATCAAGTCTGGCTGCCTGATCAACTCCTAGTTCGGCTGTTAGGGATATGCGAGTACACCAAATCGCGTCAAGGCATATTACGAACTTAGTGCGGAATGCGTCATGAGCCGAGCCTGCCGCAAAACGAAAGCACGCCAGTTGCCATGCCTACAATACGTGAGTCCCCCCTTGTTCCTACAATCTTCTGGTACCCATGTTGCATATACCGAATTACTTCTTGAAAGTTATAAAGATCACAGCAGAATGTAATTTTCAGCGAATTCATCACAAAGGGAGCACCCCCTTTTTAACTTTTTTTTATTCTTACATTACTAGCTTGCAACTTGTCGAATATTTTCTAATGTAATTCAATTACTTCTTCAATGTAGTTGTACTCTACTCAAGATAGTTAGTAGTAAAAGTAACTTAAATACTACTCTAAATACATTTTCAAATGGGTATTAACTATCTTATCTTAAATACTTTTGTTGAGAATTTTGCACAACATTAGGGAAAAGCGGGTGCATTTTCTCTCTGCACTTGAGTGTAAGAGCAAATATCACGAATAACTCGTACGTACTAGGTAGCTTGGGACGTTTCTCTGTCACGTGGATGAAAATACTGGTCAGTTACGGCGTTTTCCTTTCACATTCATTGCATTAAACACGGTGCTAAAAAAGCTCGTAGTACATGCATTCATGTGCACTGTCGGTCACTGTTAGCGCGAACTACTTGCCAAACGAACGAAGGTCATCTGGAAACCAAGGGAGACGGCAATAACTATGCAGTAACACTCGATCAGTAGCTTCCTCAGCATGCAGAGGCTCAAAATAAAGTGAAGGCCAAAGTAGTATCGTCCGATTTGCAATAAATAAGTACTGCTTTATTCATTCTGCTCATGTTGTGCGACGTTGATTGTCCTGCCCGCAAAACATCACCCGCACGCTCGAAATCGTTGAAAATAGGGAGAAGCCAGAGCACAGGCGCCCGATAAAAGCTATCTGGAATAGGAAAGAATTGTGGACGGTCAATTGATCGATCCACTTACCGATTAATCGATTAATGCTTCAATCGCGATTAATTTTTTGAAGCTGTTAATCGGTAAAATATTGGCGAACCAAACTAAAGTAAAGTAAATGCTTTCACCACGCACACCTGAACGAATACACCTATACGAAGGTCAAACTTTAGGTGAAACTTTAACCTGAAGTAGGCTGTAGGGGAGAGATTTTTAACACCAGACAAGTGCAGATGGTTATACGTGTCGCGGCCACTTCGTACGAGTGTCCGTTTATCGCAGCAAAAACTTTTGTGAACAATCAAAGCAGGCCGCGCTTGCCGGGGAATATCACCGAACCTCTTTGCCTCATGCAGCTGAAGCAATAATATTTGAGTGTGCATATCTTTGAACTGTTTCCGACTACGTATCGAAGTTGATTCATACTAGAAATTGTATATTGCGCCTTTTAGGATATATTCAGCAGAGGCAAAACAAAAGTGTGACTTTGACTCATAAAAATATATTATGCATGGAAATGAATTAGACCGATTAATCGATTAAAAGGGGTCGATGAATCGGATTAAACGTTTTAATACCCCCCGACCATAGAAATAATTTTCAAACGCTTTCATAGCCCACGTACTCTACTTTATTTAATCGTAAAGATGCACGACGGAGTCATTTTTTTATAGTGACAGGACCGGAATATTAGCAATATATGAGCGCCACCAAAATGCTGGTGAACCTTGAACACACTCTACATTCCATTGGATTGTTATTTCGCTTAGAATCATCCCTCGTTTTGACACGCCTGCTGTGGAACAGAGGTTTGTGCCTTAAATATAGCGAAGTTTCGCTCACTTGTGAATAAAACTACTGTAACCAAACCAATTACACTTTTACAATATTGATGAAGTTACAGTATTCGCTACGACCCAAGTAACAAAAGTGATTCCTGTTATTCTCCAGCGAAGAAACAAAATGCAGGCGCGATTTCCCATAGGAATTTACATAAGCCCCGCAAAAGTATGCTGGTGGCTGTCTGCTTCAATTTGCATCCAGGATGTCGCATTGAGACTAGCGCCAGTTGAACCTCTAGCGTACATTATAATAACTCTATGGTTTGATCGCTGCGTATATTTTGCTCACAAATATACTACATCAACAGTAAAACTTTAAACCGAAAATTAGGAAGAGCACACCCCTTTTTCATCGTTTTTTTTTCCTTTTTTTTTTATTAGTTCGCATGGGTGTAACTGGTTAAAAATAAAGTAATGGTACATGTTCCCAGTGACTTCCGGTGCAGTCATCCAACCGGAGACTTCTCACAGCGCGTGCGCATCTGAACATGGTAAAACCCAGCTTCGTAGGACGTACTAATTATGCCGTTGTTTTGTCTGGGTTCCTTCTGACGTTATGACGAAGAATATGCTTGGTCGAAAAGACAGCAGCCGCTGTTTGACGGCGCGGCCTCGCATATTCTCACTGCGCACGTCCATTCTCAGGAGGCTAGGGCGCGCTTCCTGCCGTGACCGGCAAAAATCGCATACACCTCCACATAAGCCTGCGCGAAAAAAAAAAAAAATACGCTTTTTTTTTGGTAGGTGCACGGTTACATTTTTATTAATGACGTGCGCGACGGAAAATGTCAATGTGGTCGGCCATCCGTGATTGGTCAAATGTACTATGACGTCTTGAGTATGATGAAGTTTACTTTCATAAATGGAAGTACCATTGATTAAAGCGAGCGTGTTTATATGTAGATACTTATACAATGGAAAGAATAAAAATACGAAGGACGAGGACGAAACAACACTCTTTCACTTAGCAACAACGTCTAAATATGGAAACACAAATTCGCGCAGTGCCCGAGATCACCGCAATAAGGGGGTGTTAAAGAACGGGCGAAAAGGGGAAGGGAAACCAGGAAAGGTAGACGGGGTGAACCGTCCTTGCCACCTCGTCTACCTTTCCGGCCTCTCCCGGTTTCCCTCCCCCTATTCACCATCTCTTTAACACCCCCTTTTGCATAGATGAGAGTCTAGTTGTCTCGTCCTCGTCCTTCGTGTTTTTATTCTTTTAATTTCAAGAAATGGCAGGCTGTCATATTTTGACTACTTTGGTTTAAGGATGCGATGACTGAGACCTCTACGGTACACATTACAAGTCATGGAATTTCTCGTAATCAATTAATTTTTGGAGTAATTTTGTAATTATTTGATTACCTTTATTTGGTTGTAATCGCAGCAGCAGTCTGATTACTTTTGTAAGTATTAAAAATACTTAAAACCTTTACTTTCTTTTTTTTCCTACCGTTTCTAATGGCGCGCACTTTGTTCATATAAGTTTCCTAGCTAGAAATGTTCGCACCAGATCTCCGATAGGACGACAGTTACGCGCAAAACACTCAAAGAGCCAATCGCTGAGATCTCCGAAATCAGCTCAGCGAATGATGAGGTGGAACATCCGTTTAGAACTTGAAATGAAGTCTGCTCTGTGGCATTGCGCAATGCAAAGCGTCGTGCTTGCATCGCGTAATGCCACAGCGCAGACTTAATTTTGAGGTCTAAACAGATGTTTCGCCTCATCAATTGCTAAGCTGATTCTGTAGATTGCATAAATTGGCTCTTCGAGTGCTCTCACAGCCTCCTAGATACTGACAAAGCCTGCCAGATCGCCACGAGAGGCGGCCGCCGAAATGGAAAAGGTGGAGCGGCAGACAACGGATGAGAGGAGAGCCACGTGACTAGCGCCCCGCTGCGGTGAGACGCCGAAACACACTTCTCCCGAGCGAACAAGTCTGTTTTGGGTCCATACCGCTGCAAAAGCTGAGCTCTGACGTCCAGGTTCCCCGAGAAATGGCTCTTTGATGCTCCGTGCTACCAGAGTCACGCGCTCCAAATCTGCGACCGCGCACTCTATGGCTCCGTCGTCGAACTGCCAGGCTTTGTGAGTATAGAGAAGGCTATGGTGTTTTGCGGGTAAGTAGACGCGCAGTCATTTTTTAGAGTGTAGTTCATAAATCGGTTATTCTAACCCAATAATGGACAGTACGAAATTCTCGTCTGCCAACGGGCAAAAAGCTCTGTCGTTTTAAAAATCTAAAGTAATCCTGAGAAGTAACGGACGGTTACCTTTTTCAAGTAACGGCCAATTACATTTCGTCGCTGGTCATCAAGTAATCTACTGGAATTGTGAACGATTACTTTTTTGGGGGGTAACGTATTCGAGATTGCGATAAGTGTAAGCTTCCACCGTGGTTTTGACACACACCATGGAAATTGTCGCTGGCCATAGATTATCCTGGCCGTGATGTCACAAATAAGAGCCAGTAGAGGGAGGGAAGCCCTTAACTGTACCTCCCGCTGACGTGTGCAGCCGAGAGCTTCCGGTACGGGTGGTCCTGGTCACCGGCTCCAGCGGCTTTCTGGGACAGCACGTGGTGCGTCAGCTACAAGATGGGGAGCTGCCGGGAGTCGAGGAAGTGCGGCTCTTCGACGCCGGCCACTGCGAGAACCGGCTCGGTGAGACTCGACTCTGGAGCGATCCCACGCAACGCCTCTCACTATATCACCCGGGTCCTCGCGGCTACATCATTGTCGAGCAAATCTAAAAAAAACTTGGAGGACGCTTAAGCTTCGATAGCGTTATCGGGCCCCGTTCGCAAAGCCTTCTCGTATGAACCCGTGCTCGTTCCCATGCCGTGCAAGCGTTTGTGCATGGTCTAGTTGGTAGCGTCACGTGTCACATGACGTCACGAGTTTTCATTCAAAAAATTCCTGCCAAATTTTGCGGGAAAACTTTCTGCTAAATTTGGCGGGAGATTTTTCCGCTAAACTTGGCGGGAACATTTTTCCACTGACGTAGTGGAAAATGTTCCCGCTAAATTCAGTGGGTAGATAGGGTCATGACGTCAAAGTCACGTGTAACGTCACACGTGGCTGGGCGCGTTGCATTAAGGAATTTTTTGGTCCCACCGACGCCGACGCCAGATTTTTTGCGACACGAGCTCCTAAACGCTGTCCCGTTCAAGCGACTGCATTAGATTTTTCTTCTTTCCTCGAACGATTGAATAACGTGATAATTTAGCGAATGACGTTGTGACTTTAAACAAATTTTGATAACTTTGTAGAGGCTATTGAGTTGCGCTTTGAATCGTTTTTCTCTTGGTGTACCACTGTTTTTTCGTTTTTGTATTTTTGAAACCACTTCTACAATAGTGGAGCTGGTAGTATTTCCAAATAAATAAAACACAAAGTAGTAGTGCTGAATCATCAGTGTCCACTCCCCGTCCCCCTGTTTTGACGCCCCTGCTTCGAGACGTACCATTTAAGGGACGACCAAGAAGGGTACAGCCATAGCCTCCTCTATACTCATAAAGCCCGGCAGTTCGACGGCGGAGCCATAGAGTGCCCTGTCGCGGATCTCGAGCGCGATGATCTGGTAGCAGAGAGTGTTTCCGGTATTCAGCGCAAAGATTTTGGCAGCGGCGAGCACTCGAAACATGCTTTTCAATCCCGACGAGAAATGAACCGGTAGCACAAGGAACGCGAGAAGCATGACCGGACATTCCATCGCTCGGGAAAGTGTGTTTCGGCGTCTCGGCGCAGCGGTGCGCACGTTACATGCCTCTCCTCTCATCCGTTGTGTGCCGCTCTACCTTTTCACTTTCGGCGGCCGCGTCTCTTGGCGATCTGCCTTTTCAAATTAATGGTTCTATTCGCGACTCCAGCGACCTATAGGGGGCGCCACTATCGGGCAAATATGGCGGTCGAATCCAGGTCGTTCCGTGCCATGTGCCAGCTCAATGCACAACGTTGGGGCACCAGCATGGAAGCATTGGACTCAAAATTGGTTCCCCCGCGTTTTATCTTACACGTTTCGAATCTGCGGCGATGTGTTGGGATAAGCGAACTTCCAGAGGCTTGACTTTCTTCGAGGAAACGAGGAAAGGACTGCCCACTGTCCTTCCACGATGCTGATGAACGTTGAGAAACGCAGAATGTCTGGCTCACGCGGTTACATAAGTCGCGTGCAGAGCAACCTGGGTCACAAGGCGATACTACGGTTACGACAAAGTCACCGGTAAAAGTGTTCTGTCGCGCAAACCACCGACAACATGTAAACACGGAAGCCAGAAGAGAAGAGCAGAAATCGCGAAAGGACCTGTTCCGGCCAGTTCAGTGTTTTCCCGCTAGGTGCCGTTTGTTTTGCTGGAGTCGCGAATACTTTGAAGTCCAGACGCAGCCAATGCTACGAGCGCGATCATGTGGCCCAGAGCAGTGTGTACACTGCACGAGCGCGCGTGATTGGCAGAGATGCTGAAAGCCCGGAGCTCGCTCTTGTAGCATTGGCTGCGTCTGGACTTCAGCTGAAATCAACGTTACTAAAACAACTCGATTGGGAAACTGCCATAGACTCTGCTTTGAAAAAGTTGCTCTGATTCTACTCGAGAACCGAACTAATGGCGATCGCAACGCCGCCGTTTCTCCCGCAGAAGCCAGTCCGGGAACTGCACGGCTGCACATATTGGTTCACGTCAAGTCGCGAGAGGGCCTGTGGCGCCACCTTGGGGTGCTATTTCGCAGTAGCTATATAAATCAACTCATGTCCTGACTCGTCGCTAAAGGGAGGCGCTGTTATCGTACTTAGTTTGGTCTCGGTGGATCGTTAGTTCCGTGCCGCCGCGGAGGGGGCCGAGGTATGAGAATCGTGGGTACGAGGCAAGGTATGAGGTCCCTCCTTGGCGGTCACGGTGTCGGCGGCGCTTGAAGGTCTGTCACGGCCGCTTCTTTCGTTTCAGCCACGGTGGAAGAAACATTTAGGTGATGACTCTGTGTCCGACGCGGCGAGCCACATTATGTTCGGCGCACCGAGCACTTCACTCGGACGGGGATAGATGGCGCCCAAGTATGGGGTCCCTTCAAACCGACCGCTCCGGTTGTTTCTCCCAGCGGTGGTCCCGCATTCCCTCGCTCACCACTTCTTGGTGTACCTCACCGCCGCCACGCCGCCACCAAGTCGCCAGAGTTCGTAAATCTGTGTTCTTTTCCTTCTTCTTCTTCTTCTTCTTCTTCGTCTTCTTCCGGTTAAGGCTCACCTTCGTGCACGATGGTGGCACCTGTGATCGACACAGCACCAAAGCAAAAGACGAGGCCAGCCACTGGCCACACACCACCACCATATTACCACACCGCGAAAAAGGCGAGCACGCTACGCAGACCGTGGACGCCGAGGAGGGAGCTCATTCCTCAGCGCCCTCCGTGGCGGCGCGGATCTAAGTACTCCTGGTTCGAGGCTAGCTCCGAACACGATCTCGTCGCTCGCTCCCCGCGAGAAGAGTGGCCAGAGTTGTCACCTAAATGTGTTTCTTCCACCGTCACCCGAACACAAAAGCGCCGGCTAGAGTACACTCTACCCGAAGTTCTCATGGCGGCACCACACAGCATCTCCACACTAGAAAAAGCGAACGTATTCGAAAGCGTAGAGCAGAAAGCGGAAAAGATGTTGGTCCTTTTAACAAATACTCCACTAGGGAAATACAGAACACTACGACGGCCGCGACATAAACCACCCGTGGTGCAGACATGTACAAATTACTCAAAAGAGGTAGTTAAGTTAAGTTACTGAGTATCGACGCCAAAAGTAATTGGAGTAGAGTAGAAATTACACATTTGTAATAGTAATTGAGTAAACTACTAACTACTGTAAAAAAGTAGCGAGTTACTTTGAAGTTACTTTCGAAGTTACTTTTTTATATTTTTGTGGTAGCAAAATGAACAGCAGTTTTGATTCGTGAAAAACCCTGCGAGCCTGAAATAAATGCAGTCATTTTATGACTTGAGTTTTCACCAAAATAGTTTATTTGCTCGTAGAAGCAATTTACTTTCAAAGTTATTGATAGGAGAGTTTTCGCCTTTTCCTACTAACGACGTCCCCAGCTAAGCTAAAAAGGCGTTCCACCGACGCGCTGGATGGAACGGCAGCGTTGAGTTTGAGAAGCAGGCTGTGCAGGATCGGGTAAGCGAGTGTTGGCATCTTAGGTGTCCATGACGAAACATGTGAGGTTTGCCTCGTTTGGGGGGTTGTATAACAAACTCTCCTTCTTTTGTCTTTTTCTTCGGCAAGTTGAGATTGTTATGATTGGCCCCTCTTTATTCCCACGACGTTCGGAGAGTACGCTGAGCGAGTGCACCTGACCGTCAAGGGTTCAAGTCTCACGCCACGACGATGAGATCATCCGGACGACTGCGCGTATCGTTGCAGTGCTACCGAAAAAAAAAATTTTTTTTTATTTAACAGAAGATAAAACGAAGTATACTTCGCCGCTGACGCCGGGTCCAATAAAAGGAACTCCCAAGGGTGACTCGCAACCCTCGCCGGCGACTACGGTATCCTGACGCGCCTGACACGCCTGACAAGTAAATCGTTTTCAACAAAGAGGAGGTCTCCCTGTCGTGAAAGGTCGGAAGGGCTCGCAAGATTACGTGAACAAGCATTAACGCTCGTACAGTTGCAGCTGGAAGCGGGAATGTGCTCCCATGAACGGATTATCCGTGTCTGCGTTTCTGTGCGGTGGAGTCCGGCTGTGCAAGCGAGTATTCGCTGACGACGAGGCGACGATGGGAACAGGCGCCCAGCTGCGAGGTCATGCCAGTGGCGCCTCCTGTAGAACCCCCAAACCGCCTGAGTCAGAACTCACAAAGGGCAGGCAACATGAAAACAACAACCTTCCGAGTGCCCCCGTCTTTGCTTGCACGGTTGCAGCTGAAGGCGCGGCGCCTGCGTGCATTACCGGATTAGGTCAATACCCGACCAAGGCTTGTTAAGCATCTCTTCCTGCGTTCGTGCGCGTCGGTGTTATGTTTTGGCTGCTCATCGCCACCTTGGCCCAAGGACGCCTGTGATGCATTTTCTACGGCTGCGAGGGGGCCCCTTGTTCGGGAAGGCCGCTTCATCTGCCGGCGATTCCAAAAGTAGTTAGTAATTTGAGTAGAAGATACCTGAAAAATGTAGTTAAAGTAAACTACTAATTACCCAAATAAAGTTGTAATTGAAAGTTACCAAGTTACTCGGAAAAGTAGTTAAACTACAGTAGTTTGAGTAGAGTAGTTGAACTACGTCCAAGTCTGCCGTGGTGGAGTGCTTTATTTGGCGAAGCCTCTTTGTCCCACTTCACTTTCCTCGCCACCAGAGCACGTGAGGGCGACGCCTCGCAATGCGTTGCGGTTGACGGGGTCGCGGATGCGAAGACGGTTCCGCTGCCGCCGTCACGCGTGTTTCCGTAGGTCTTCGTTGTAAATTTTTTTTCTATATATTGCCGCGAGCGCAGCTGACCAAGCAGACAGCGCGCTCGTGGCCTAACGGTTATCGCGTGTGCGTTCCACGCAGAAGGCCAGGGTTCGATTCCTGGCCGCGGGGACGCATTTTTGTTGACTCTAACGTGATGTTCTGGTAAATTCGAGAATCGTGTTGCTTGTTCGAGGTCAGAATGTTCTACACGCCGAACCTTCTACGCCGATTATTCCTGAAGCCCACACGTGTACATGAGGGGCTCTGCGTGGCGATCTGCAGTCAGTCTCGCCCCAGCGCTCGACTCTGCTTTTACGCCGACTTCGACGCCCGCGACGCTCTGCTGTTATCTTCGGTTTCCTTTTTTTCATTATTGGGCACAAGTTCGCCCTATTAAACGTTCGGTTTACTCAGTCATTCGCCGCCTCATCACTTGTCATTCGTGACAATATCCTCGGGGAGTGTCTTGTATTCCCCTAGTAAAGTGTGTGAAGAGAGCTTCTGGTAAACCTCAGAACGGCGTGCCGAGGTTTCAGTAGGGTACCTAGCTTCTTCAGGGCCCTGAAAAAGCTAGGTTTCCTAGCGAAACGTCGGCACGCCGTTCTCAGGTTTACCAGAAGCTCCCTCTTCACGTTCTTCTGCCAGCTTCGCTCCCCTTGGTGTTTTGTTTGGACTAGTAAAGTATTTGCATTTACGTCACCTTCGATTCACGAAATTTAGGGTGATTGATTTAGCCATTAGAACGGAAATATTGGAGCTTTTCGAACTGCCGCAAGATGACTCTGACTTTTGAAAAGGGTATATTCAGGTTATACACTCTAAAAAACGCCCGTGCGTCTGCTTTCCCGCACAACACTCGGAGAGCCAATCACCGCAACTTACGGAGGCAGCTCAGCGAATGACAATGCCGAAACATATGTTTAGACCAAAAAAACGCAGTCTGAGTTGTAACATTAACCAATGCAAGCGTGACGTTTTGCATTGCTTAATGTCACAACTCAGACTGCGTTTTTTGGTCTAAACATATGTTTCGGCAATGTCATTCGCTCAGCTGCCTCCGTAAGTTGCGGTGATTGGCTCTCCGAGCGTTGTGCGTGAAACTAGGCGCACAAACTTCTTTTTAGAGTGTACTGATCATGACAACGTCTCATGCAAAGAAAAGAGACGCTTTTTGTTGGAATGTGAGCTGATATTCGGATGTCGAACAGTTGACTGCGCCACGCAACCCACCAACGATCTTCACGCATTTAAAAAATTGACCGCATCTCCACGTGGTGAATGATGTTGATTGGGGCGAAGCTCTGGTGGTGCTTGTCTGCGTAGACGCTGAGCCGCAGCATGCCGAGTCTTTCGTTCGTTTTCATCCATGTCAGAAAGAGAATGTGTGGTATGGAACGTGGTTATATACGTATTTGAACATTTGACCGCAGCGCCCTCTCGTCTATAAACGTTGAGCCAATGCATGCAAAGTTTAACGCGATTATATACGCATTTGACCGCAGCGCCCTCTCCTGTATAGACGTTGAGCGGCTACATGCAACGTTTCATCCATGACATCCCCAGCTCTTGAGTTACTACCACATCTCAGAGCCCCCTACTCGTCCCGCAGTCGTGGCCGAGTGGTTAAGGCGATGGACTAGAAATGCATTGGGGTGTCCCCGCACAGGTTCGAATCCTGTCGACTGCGCAAACATATTTTTTACATCATTTTTTTTTTCATTTTTTTTCATCTTCTTTTTTCCTACACGAGCACGTGAGCAGGTGAGCTCACGAGAAGGAGCACGAGCACCGGACGCCGGACGCCAGACGGACATGGATAGCCCCTAAGGAGCTTCGCCCCTAAAACCTATGCCTCACCACAAAACATTACTAAAACCGGCTCAGTTTCGCAGCTCCCTATCCCAGGCTATGGACAGAAGTGGCACACGTGGCGGTCGCGAGAACTAGCGGCGCTGAAATTGAGTCTTGCGCCTTCCGTCCCGCGCATCGTCTGCTTTTGGAAAAGCCTCCATTTTTTTCCAAAACATGCCAGGGAAGGTCCCCAAAGCACGGGGCTGTTGTCGAGTGCGAGCTGCCACTTCCCAAGAGGAACAAGCGCCTTTTTACCACCGATAACGTGACGGTAGTGCTTGATGATATCTACGAAGTGCACGTCACAAACTTTACACCTTGCAGTAATGGCAGATTCGGGTGGTCAATCGCCGGCGAGCCCACGCCGGCGGCACTGGCAACCAAAACCGCGCCAGCGGCGCACCACGTGATCCTCTCCACCCGAACACAAAGCGCCGGCAACTGGCGTTTTCGTTTGCCTGGGTCGTGCGTGAACTTTGTTAATTTCTTCCTCGATTATTTTATGATACAATAGGCACGCTGTAGGCATCAGTAACATATATTCGGACTCTGAGATGTGGGTAAACAAATGTTAATATATTTTGTTTGGATTCCCGACGAACTGTTGCCATCTTACAAGGACCCAGAAGGCTCACCAGCGTCGCTGTTTATATTCTATTTTCTTGTTATTACCTTTCTTTCGGGAATCCTCAGCATTTTCATTTGGCCCAGCCCTTTGAAATAGTAATGCTCGTTCAAGAGTCAAGCTGCAGCACTATCAATACATTTTTTTACATCAGTGTAATAACACTTTGTGCCCCATAGCAGACTGATCTTACGCAAGCTCCCTTTAAAATATTATATCTTTATCTACGTTCTTTTTGCTGTTATCGGCGAGCGTTGTCTCTTTTGGTTCTCTTTGCCGATTCGGATATGACGATACCGGATACAGTCTGGCAGACAAGCTGCCCGACCTCTTGAAGCTCGGGCAAAAATTGTGCCGGTAAATTTCCGGCACACGCCTGAGAAGCGCCACCCGAACGGCGCGCACTCGCCAGCTTTTGACCACGCGAACGCCCTTGCCGGAGATACGGCAAAATATTTTGCCGGGAAATGACCATCCGAATTCGCCATAAGTCATTTTCATTTCTAGGCGGGACAATGCCGGCCAAATCGGCAAGGCTAAGTCCGCCCAAATATTTTTAATAAAACGTTACCTCTCTCTCTTTTTTCCTCTCTTTTCTGTGCATAGCTTGTTCCCACCTTTTAAAGTCAGTAGGGTCTGTCGGCGCAAACGAAGCAGAACAAGGGGAGCGGAGCGAGCGTTGTTGCATACTCAGTAGTGTGGCTCGAGGATCCGGAACCAATACAAAACGCAAATTCGTCTGCTTTTTTAGAGCGCAGCTCTTCGGCGCCCGTTTCCGGCTTGAGGGGCGTCGGCGTCGCCGTCAGCGTAACCGTAAAGTCACGTGACCCCTCTGGTCACGTAACCCCCATAGGTCACGTGACCCCCCCCAGGTGACGTGACCCTCCACCAGGTCACGTGACCCCCAGATCACGTGACCTCCCTAGGTCACGTGACCCCCCCCCCCCCCCCGAGGTCACGTGACCCCGTGAGGGGAGGAGGAGAAAGGAGGGGTATACCCTCCCCTCAGTACCCTTCCCTCCTTCTCCTCAAGAGCTGCGCTCCAATTCGGCGTTACAGGGAGTTGTAAACGGCTTTCAGGGGCTGTGCACGGTGACGTCAGAACGCCGGGCTCTGATTGGTTCTGAATGTAGGATAGTGGGTAGACGTCGAGGCAGCTTGCTTCGAGGTCTACCCACTATCCTTCAATCAGAGCCAATCAGAGCTCGACGTCTTTCTGACGTCACTGAAACTCCTGCGCAAGAAGCAGACGACTTGCTTTCCACATACTCGACTGCATCGACTCTAGTTCTCGGGACCGCCGCGGAGCCCACGTTTTCAGGGGCACTGTGAAACAGAGCTAGTTTTAGTAACGTTGTCCCCACCTCCCCCAACGTTTCGTCTTTAGAAAATGAATAAAAACTTACAGTATTAGCGGCAGCCTAGTACGAACATTCAGACAGGCAGTGTTCTTGACGGTATTCGTATTCTGCGTCGCATCCAACATGCCAACCGGCGTATGAAAGCAGACGACATTTCCATTACTGTAGAATTCGTGCCGTGGGTCGTGACGGCCGGTCGCGGTAGTTTGCTCGAAATCCGCCAGGTGGAAACTATATAGCTCTAAACTGCGAGCTTTTGCCATGGTCAAATCAACCCAAGTGCTTGATCATTTGCCTCGCCACCAGGACACGGGACCAGCGTGCCTATGAGCGTGCCGATGAAGGAGACCATGGCGAGCGTGTGCAACGCTCAGGCGGTCAATGCAGCCTTCGAGGGAGTGGACTGCGTCATCCACTGCGCCTCGCTCATTGACGTCAACTTTTTCCCGGACGCGGAGCTCTTGGAAGCGGTCAACGTCCAAGGTGCAAAATTCATTGTACTTCGCGAATCGTCAGTGTTCTGTAACTGAATGGAAGCAAATGTTATTCCACGTTTAAAGGGGTACTCGAACGTTGTCTTCATAGTCCCCGATTTGCCTGAAAAGTTGCTAAACACACCAAAAAACTTTGAGCCTTTCCACTCTGGTGAAGAAGGAAGACCAGCGGAGCGGTACAATGGAACGTGATGACCGGCCGCAAGTCGGCAAGCCAGAGTGGAAAGGCTGGAAAGGCTGCCGCCATTTATGAGCGTTTGCGGCAACCAGATACGTGGCTTGCCGCCGTTGCTCATAGATGGCGGTAGGTGTCCAGAGATTGGTGTCTTCATTTTTTTGCGGGGGACACGCTCCTGGGGAAACTAGCCCTTACCAACTCCGCTGTAAAAAACAGTGATGAAATAGTAACCCAAATATTTCGCCCAAATAATTTCTTTCAGGAAGGCATTAAATTCACAATTTTGGTCTACACCGTGGTTTTTAATGTGAAAGTCTCTACTGGCAACAATAAAAAAGTGACATCAGGGGAAGGCAGGTGTCCACTCTTTGGACTCTAGACTTGGCTCCCAACTGATTAGAAGCCCTTTTTAGGGTGTCAAATGAATGCTTCGGAAGCTCGCTCCAGCACCCGCGCAGCAGCACGAAACAAATACTCGGCATAGTCCACCTTTAGACTGCCCGCTCGACCTGCAAGCCTGCCTTCCTCGGATGTGACGGGCACTGACGGCACTGAAAAGCGCCAGTATATTTGAATGTTGGTTTCCTCGCCGATGTCACAATAACTAGTCTAAATTTGGCGATACTAAATAGCATACCGGAAAGGATAAAGGACAGAGATTGCGAAAATATATCTAGTTGGGATAGCTCAACAGATCGTCGAAGTAGCGTTCTTAGTTTGTTCTGATAAAGCAAATTCCCTCTCTGCACTCTGCACTGTGAAGGGCGGCGGAGCTCGCACGACTTGAAGTCGGGGAATCCAGGGAGCGCCGATACAGCTGCGGTCCCACTGCATCATACAAAAGACAGTGTGCAGACACTGTCCGTGGCGTCTTTCTCCCTGGTACGACTGTCCTGTAACGTCGGCAGTACGAAAGCAACGTGCAATAGAGACGACACGGGACAATAAGCGCAATGTACATGGAATTGCAAAAGAATCCCTGTCCCCGTTTCCTGGTTCGCGATCATGCTGACGTCCTGTTTAGTGCTGCAATACAAATCCCGAAAAGAAGCCGGTATCAGCTTCCACGCCCGAAGACGTCGATATAGAAGAAAGCATGAACCATCGAGTTAAGGGTGGGAAAGGCACCGCCAACGTCGGCCGTTGTGTGCCGCAAGCACTTCGAGGAGAGAGAGAGAGAGAGAAAACATGTTTATTGGAAAGATGAAGAGGTTATCCCGCGGGAATTTGCAGGATTGCTACTTCATGCGTGGGAAAGAGAGAAAGAGGCAAAAAAGACAAAGAAAGAAAAGGAAAGAAAGAAAACTTTGAGGATGGCTGTCAGTTACTTCTGGAGCGTGTCCTACAGTGTTTTATCAAGTTGAGTCGTTTGGAGAAAACGAATCAATGAGCTCGTCGGCTTGACTCCTTGCGATGTTGATGGCCATGGCCCCAGGAGATGATTGAGCGTGAGCGGTTCTCCGTTGTGAAGAGCCAGGGAGCTTATCATTTCCTTTCTTTGGTCAGCGTAGAGGGCGCAGTGACAAAGAACATGTTCCAGCGTTTCTACGACGTCACAGCTCTCGCAGATGGAGGAGTCCAGCTGACCGGTGAAATTTAGATAATATTTTGTTGAGGCCACGTTCAGTCGTATTCGGTGAAGAGCGGTTTCTTGCCGACGTTTGAGCCCTCGGGGAGGGCGAAAGGTAAGAAAGGGGTCAATCCTATGAAGGTGTCTATAGTGATATAATGGATCCGCCCAGAGGGTGTTTACTAGAGCCGCAGCAATGCGGTTGGTTCTAGCTCTGGCGTCTGAACGTGAAAATGGAATTACCAGTCTGGATGTAAGATGATGAGCATTCTTGGCTGCAAAGTCAGCACTTTCGTTGCCTCTAATACCGCAATGGCTCGGGATCCACTTTAAAATTAGTGTGTGACCATTATTTATAGCCTCTTTATGAATTTTTAGGATCTGATGTACCAGTTGAGCATTAATGTTCTTGCTTTTGGTAGATTTAAGGCTCTGAAGAGCTGCCCTTGAATCAGTAAAGAGTGACCAATTGTTTGGGGCACTCGTAGAAATAAAGTGAATTGCTTCTCTAATCGCTACTAGTTCTGCTGCCGTCGATGATGTTACATGGCCTAGCTTTCCCTGGAGTATTTTATTTATTGATGGTATAACAAAGCCGTAGCTGGAAGTTTCGCGAGTAGAAGACCCATCAGTGTACACATGAATTCGGGAATGGTGATGCATGTTAATGGTTTCTAGAGAATGTTGCCTCAATACCTCCGATGGAGTATGTTTTCTTAAATGTATCCCTGGAACATCTAGTTTTATAGAAATTACTGGATATATCCATGGTGGTAACAACGAGAACTCTGCTGGTTCAAAATCTCGTGGAAGATCCGCGTTGTCAACATTCACGATTTGGGAACCAGACGCGTTTCTGCTGTTTCCGATATCTGCTAGGTAGTGGTCTCTGTGTCTTGTTAGGTGGCGGAGGTTCGCTCGAAGTGTTTCTTGAAGTCTCAGCGCGCCAATCGGAACAGCGCCTGCCTCAGCTACGGTTCCGACATTTGAGGTGCATCTTGGGAGCCCTAGACAGGCTCGTAGAGCTTGAGCCTGCATACCTTCTAATGTTCTTATATTTGTACGGCACATCCCATGAAGTACCGGTAGGCTGTATCGAAGGAACCCGACAAAAAGGGCGTTATAAGTTGAAGAAGGGCAGCTACAGAGGTGCCCCACTTAGTGCCACTAATTAATCGGATGAGCTGAATAATGCCGAGAAGTTTTCTTTTCATTTGTTTTATGTGCGGTGTCCATGTCAAAGACTTTTCCAGAACTATTCCGAGGAATCTGTGCGTTTTCACATATGATATGGGATGACCATCAACTGTCAGACAGTACCTATGAGTACCCTTTCTGGTAAATGCCATAGCAGCTGACTTTGATGGGGATAGAGATAGTCCACGGTGTTGTAAGTAGCTGGAGATGATCTCAAGTGATTTTTGTAAGCGAATCCGATTAAATCGCTGCGTAATTGATGACGTCCATATGCAGATGTCGTCCGCGTAAAGTGTAATGTGGACGTCCCGGGGAAGTTTGTTTACGAGTGCCAGGAGGGTAATATTGAAAATTGTAGGACTAAGAACTCCGCCTTGCGGCACGCCCCGAAATACTGTATGCTCAGTCGTTTTCCCGTCTGCTGTCAGCATGTGAACTGTTCGACTATCTAAGTAGCTTAATATCCACGCGTAGAGACGTCCCTCTATCCCTGCATAGCTTAGGACGTCACGGATAGCCTCGTGACTTACTGAGTCAAACGCGCTTTTTATATCTAGAAATACAGCGGTAGTGATTCGTCGACACTTCCTTTGTTCCTGAATGCTAGTTGTCAGATCAATGACGTTGTCCAGGGAATTCCTCCCTCGTCTGAAGCCTGCCATACACTCAGGGTATGTCTCAGATTGTTCAAGGTACCAATCTAGTCGTGTGTGAATAATTTTTTCCATCACTTTGCCGACACAAGAAGACAACGCGATTGGACGGAAAGATAATAAATCCAAAGGCGATTTACCTTGCTTAAAGATAGGTATGATGCGCGATGTTTTCCACTCCCGGGTTGCCTGGCCAGTTTCCCATGACATGTTGTAAAGTTTCAGGAGCCTCTCTCTACCCTTGGTACCAAGATGAGCTAATGCTGAATAAGTTATACCATCCGGTCCGGGAGAAGACGAGTAGTTCAATCGGGAAAGTGCATCTTCCAGTTCACGTGCATCAAATAATACGTCCATTTGGTTACACGCTCGGATTTGACTATGAGGTTTAACAAGTGCTGCCACCGGATTCGCAACCTTTTCTGTAAGTTTTTTGCAGTACGCTTCAGCCAAAGCTAGTTCCGAAACATCTTGTTTGAGTGCTAGTGCCCGGAAAAAGTGACGCTTTTGGGGTTGTGTCCGCAAGCTCCGTGCTAGGTTGTATATCTGAGAAAGAGGCCTGCGTGGATCTAAAGTTACGCAGTGAGCCCTCCAACGACGCCTAGCCAGTTTGTCTAGGTGACGTTTTATACGTTTTTGTTGGCGTCTCGTTTTGCGCAGATCTTCAGGGTCGTGTGTTTTTCTAGCCTTTCGCTCGTATCTTCTTTGAAGCGCGCGAAGTCGTTCATATTCTGCATCGATGACAGGGTAGGTTCGAGGCAAGTTATATGTTTTCGTGGATTGCTTCACAACTTCTCCAATACCATCAAAGAACTCTTAGTTGCTGTCAAATGAATCACACGCGTTTTCAAATTTAATTTTAAAGAGAGACCAATCGGTGCGCCTAATTGGAGAGGATTTATTATTTGACCCAAATCCCTTGAAGAGAGTGTAGGTTGGAATATGGTCACTGCCATGGCATTCGATGTCCGTGAACCACGTAATGAAATTCGAAAGACCTGCACTAGCAAATGTCAGATCCAAGCAGCTACTCATCGTAGTTCCACGGAAAAAAGTAGGACTTCCATCAATCAGCGAAAAGAGGCCATCCTGATGGGTAAGTGTCGCAAGTGAGGTTCCCCGGATAGTTGCCCATCACCCCATAAGGGGTGATGGGCGTTAAAGTTCCCCGTTAAGATGTGCGGAGAAGGAGTGTTTTCAATAATAGAGTTAATACGTAGGGTGTTAAACTGAGTATTTGGCGGAATATATGCCGCGATTATGGTGAATATACAGTGATCGTTTTTGACAGTCAACGCTACGTACTCGTTGTTAGCGTCAGGTGGAAGTGCGTGAGAAATATAGGTAAGGTCTTTCCGAACCGCGACGAGTACTCGGCTTGGAGCTGTACCTCGCGTCGAGTGAAAAACCTCGTAACCAGATAGACGAAAATCACTAGCAATGTTTGATTCTGACAAGGCTTTGACAGGAAATTGGTACTTATGGCAAAATTGTCGAAAGTCAGATAGTCGGCTGCGGAGACCCCTTGCATTCCATTGGAAAATGGTTGCTTGTGACCGAATTTGCTCTACTGATAACATATGTAGGCTAGGAGGGAGGGCTTGGACAGGGCATAAAGTCAACCAAAACCAAAATTGTAAGCGCGATACTTTGAGGCGCCGTGCCTTCCATACCTTGTAAGAAAGGTCTTTGCGGCTTTAAAATAAATAAATAAATAAATAAATAGGGTGTGGTAGTACATGTATGGTGATAATCGGTAGTTGCCTTGGAGCAAAAATGTCTCCTTGAAAGCCAGAGTGTTAGCTTGTGGATCAAGGGTACGGTGACAAAATTCGTAAAAAAAAAATAAATAAAATAAAAATGCTTACAAAAGTTCTGTACTTTTCCCTGTAGTCGGGGGTTCCCTGAGGCCTGTTTTTCTTGCGAGTGAAGCGTAACATGACCAGTGTTCGTTTCTTCGGGTGAGGCGAGAGTGGTAAAACTTCAGAGTATCCTTACAATAAAGGACTCTAATGAAAGGATCGCTTTGTTAAGAATGGAACCTTCGGCAACCTTTTCCGAGTTTCAACGCTGCGGAAACGAGTCCCGAAACGAGTCCCGACGTGTTCTGGACTGTCGCCCACCTGTCGTGGTCTGCCCGAAACGAGTCCCGACGTGTTCAAGACCGTCGCCCACCTGTCGTGGTCTGCCCGAAACGAGTCTCAACGCGTCCGTGACGTCAACGGGACGTGTGTGTGTGTGCGTGGGGGTTCGTGAGCTCCGGAAGGGGAGAGAGGCCTGGCCTAACTGCGGAGAACCATGGCTACGACGCACTTCTGGCTACGACGCGGCGGGCTTTGCTGCAACGCACTTGGCGGTCGCACCTGCTGCCCTGGCGGAGAGTGAGGGAGAAAACGGACCCCTATATAAGGCGGGGCGTGAGGCTGCTCTGTTGTTCTCTTGAATTTGACGACTGTATCGCCACCATGTAATTAAACCGTTCGTTACGTTACCAATTCTCCCACCTCCACTGGACCCCTGGGTTCTTCACTTCGGGGAATGGTCGTCGTCACGAGCCAGGAAGCCTCCGGACGTGCGGCCTAAACCCCGCCTCGAACAGCTTCAATCGCGTGATGGAACGTTGATGCCGGTGGAATCGTTTTCAATATTTGACGAAGTGCGGTGAATACCAGTGGTATTATGGTTTTGAATAACGATGTAGTACCTGTTTCCCCAGCCTGGTTTGGTGCCGAGGTACGCGAATCGGAAGGCGCGTGTGAAGTGATGTCTTTGATGTTTTGTTTTTCCAAAAAAGATGGTTTTCGTGCTTCTTTCCGTGCGGCTGTTGTAGTAGTTGCTACAGCTCCAGGATTCATCACTTTTGTTCTCCAGGTTCTTAAGAGGAGGGTACTCCTGAGCATTTAATGACGGCACACTACTAGTGGTGATTCTGGACGCTGATTTGCCACCTTCAGCCGTTTCCTTGTTTGCCTGACGTTTAGCGTGCACGGCATATTTTGCCTCGCGAAAAGTGGTGTTGTGTTCTAGCCGATACCTTGTAACTTCAGTCTCTCTTACCTTGACTGGGCACTCGGCTGAGTTAGAGGTGTGCTGTCCTTGACAGTTAACGCAGTTGGGATTGGCTTCACACGTGCCTTCGTGACGCAGTCCACATCGATAACATAATTGAAACTCTGATGTGCACGCAGCTGCAATATGGCCGAACTTGTAACATTTGTAACACTGCAAGGGGCGTGCTCGGTATGGAATCACCTCAGTTCTTACAAGCCCCACTTTGACGTGTTGAGGAGCTACTTTCCCCGCGAAGGCGACTCGCACTACGGGTGACGTCTTCCCAAGTCGCTTCACCTCTGCCACGCCAACGGAGGACTGCAGATGTGTTTTAATGTCGTCTTCTGTGCAGTCAGGGTCAATGTCTCGCAGAATGCCAAAACAGTTTGAGCGATCTCTCGGAAGAAAGGCTCTGACCGGTACTGTGCAGAGCTTTGACAGCTTGAGATGCTCTGCTTTAAAGAGAGGTTGCTTCACATCAACTGCGACAATGTTCCGAGCTTTGTTAATCCGGACCACACTCACCATGCCTGGAGCAACGTTGTTCAGGTAGTCTGTAAGCTTGAGTTTGCTGAGCGACTCGACCTTGTGGTTCTCAGTCGGGATGTACAATACGGTGCATCCAACTTGAAGGTTGCCTTCATCCTTGAGAGATGAAGCATGACACCGTGGGTCCGTCTTACGCCTCTTCTTTCCCTGAGCAGTCTCGAATTCATCGTCGTCGGACAGCATGTCGTCGTCATCGCAGGCAGACACGATCGTAGAGGAAGTGCAAGTCATTGCATCTGCAGTCGGTTCCTTGGGCGGAATCTGATAGCCGTCTTTGAAAGACGTCCCCGAATCTGCTATGTCTTGCAGGGTGGCGAGCATCAGTTGGTCTGTTGATTCAGGGTTCATTTTTGCAGGAAGCTTGGCCTCCCTGAAGGGGGCCCTTCGCGAAGAGAGGTCCGATACTTCCCTGCTGTTACGTAATCGGTGGATACGAAGTGCAGGCCCGCTATTTATCAAATATTTGGTTATATCTCAGAGGACACAGATAGAATCACTTCGAGGAGCATGCTTCGTTTACCCAGTGCACATAGACGCTGGGTTAGGTTAGGCCAATACCGACGTGCTTCCGGGCGATTTGCACACTTGCGCCAAGTCCGACGGAGTGCAACTGCAACGGCTTGCGACGTTAGGGTTGCTATGGCAACAGCTGCGTCGACTCCAACAAAACCGGTTTTTAAGTGCGATTTACTGGATTCACGCACTTGCGTTGAGCCCTTTAGCCCGTTCTGTTGGGGCCGATGCAGCTGTTGCTACAGCAACAAGCAGCTGCAGTCGTACTCGGTCGGCCTCAGGCAAGTGTGTGAGCCAACCTTTACAGTCATTTAATACCATAGTTACACTGGAACCCTCAGCCGCAGTTAAGTTACCTTTATACGTTTAACCACAATTACCCTCGGACTGCTATCTCAGAAAAAGTGAAGAGTGCGCATAGACAGTCTTGATGGACGCTGAAGATGAGCAAGCGCATCTGAGCCCAGAGCTTGAACTCCACAGCCACAGAAAGTTGTCCATGAGTAGAGTGTGGAAACTGTGGTTAATCATATAGCAGTTAAAGTGTACCCAAGGTTATTATACTGCGGTAAAGCATAACTGCGGTTAAGGGTGACTTAACTGAGGTTAAGTGTGCCCTTTATCTATAATATTTTCTCCATGGGACATCGCATACGCAGGGACCCGCAACGTGATCGAGGCCTGCGTGCGGCAGAGCGTACCCCTGCTTGTGTTCACGGGCACCGTGAGCAGCGGCCAGGGAGGGAAGGACCAATGGGCGGCGACGCACGGCTACGCGGGGCCGTACGGCGAGTCCAAGGAGAGGGCGGCCCGGCTCGTGATGGCCGCCAGCGGGCGACACTTGGCCGACGGTGAGCGGCGGCCAACAAGGCTCTGTGTCTTGTGCACGATGTAGGATATCTAGGCTGGCACAAGCAAATCCGACGCCGTAAAACGAGTCAGAAGTCTCTGCACCTGCGCATAGAAAGCTCAATCGTTTCCCGAAAGTTAAGTGATGCATTCTACCCGGTGAAATTTCGAGGCCTAGCTCCCTTTGTGTTAAAAAATTAAAAAAATTAGACCAACATACTTGTCAGGGTCAACGGTGAACGTGTTTGCGGACGACCGTGTTGGCGATACGCGCCTAGATTGCACAGTGTTTCCAAATGCTCACTAGGGGTCACGCGGTTTATGCGCCGCGCTTGCAATACACAGCATGCTCGTGACGTCATACGGCACCGTACCAGCCGCCATGGTTCCGTATTATGCTCTTGTGTCCGTCCCTTCTGCAGCACACATTTCGAATCATCGAGTTTGTTCTTCTCGGCATTTTTTTGTCAAGAACAAATTTGATGGTGCGAAATGTATGCTGCAGAAGGCACGGGCACAAGAGCATGGTACGGAGCAATGGCGGCTGATGATGCTAGCCATGTCCACGCTTTGAGTTGCTCGCTCTCTTAAATCTAGGCTCCTTAAGCGATGGCTGTGACCTGTGGCGCCATCTCCCTATAAGCGTAGCTAGCAGACGACACACTGTATTTCGTCTGCTCGCTGCACCGAGGGTAGTGGTGGACTACTCGGGCTCACGGCTGGCTGGATGTGGTCAACGGGTGTGGTCACGTGCTTTTATGGTGTTACCTCCAGCCTGAGGGGCCTCAGAGGGGCCTGAGGCAGGCAGCGCAGGCAACGTTCACGGCACCGTCGGATGGATGGGTGGATGGATGGATGAATGAACTGAACCCTTCTAATCGAGTGGCGGCGTGTGAATTAAGCTTAAAGCTTAAAAAATTAAGAATCGGTTTATTGGTTCATTTTTTATAATACATTTTGTCCGGGCCCGCCAAAGACACAGGGACTCGTGGGACGGAACCCGGCAGTCGGTTTAGTTCTCTTTGCTGTAGTTGTTGTTTTTTTTTTCCTCTTTTTTTGTAAAATATTGACACTAGATTTTGCGGCCAAACACAAAAGGACAATACCAACCACAGAAAAAGAAAAAAGAAAGAAATGTATTTATATGTTCCGAGTTATATAGCAATATTTGTTAACTGTGCTATAGGAACATATATTCAGTATACACACTGCACACTAATACGGACATGTTTTATCGAGTATAATTCTAAATTCACAATTAGTACCACGCTGTGAAAAATTCCCTTATCGCTATTATGCACGATCATTCATTTACGACTCTCCACGACCGCACTATACTCTGTTTCATACTTAGCGTGCAACGCTGTCAAAGCTACTGGCGCGAGCGCGTGGCTTCATCTATGGTTTTATTTGCGCGAGAACGCGTGCAAATGATCAACGAGATCAAGCCCCACGCTCGCGCCAGTAGCTTTGACGGCGTTGCACGCTAAGTATGAAATGGAGTATAGAAGGTAGAGCCACTTCGCAATCTCGTGCGCGCTTTCCGCCCCACGGATTGAAGGAAAAAGAGTAACAAAACTTAAAGGGATACTTCAACGAAATTTGAAATATACCCGTCGTGTTCAAAAATAGGTTGAATATGATCCACAATATCCGCAAATGACAATCGCACGTTTCTATTTTGAGCCTGATGGCTGTATTTCTCGTTATAAACGGCCCACTCTGGCAAACGCTCGGACAGCAGCCAGCGGAGACCACGTCACATCCGCACCAATCGTGACGTACTTTGTCTCGTAACCTTACGTCCGGACGCAGCGGACGCTGCGAGCGATCCCAGCCAATCCCGCACTGTGGACGTAGCTCGTGATACGCTTTCCGCGCGTCGCTGTGCCCCCTCTCCAAGGTCACGTGACAATCACACGGCCTTGGATAGGCCCCGATGGCTCGTAGTATCCGCTGAAAGCAGCCGAAGCACACCAGCGATCGGGACACCGCAAGAAAACCCGAAGCTGTCTTTGTATGAATTTTGAGTGACGAGTTAATCTTCTATAATCTTGTAGAGGGACAATAGCGACTTCTGGCTCACACAAAAAAAGAGAGTCTCGTGGAGAGGGGAGGTCCTCCTTCAGCTCATCTCTCGTCGTGGCCGGAGGCGAGACAGTTACCGTCACTACATGTCAAGGTTCCTAGACGGGCATTACAAACGAGGCGTTAGCGACATCTACCAGGTGCTCTTTGCTAATGGTTTAATTCGTTTTAAAATTCTTTTTCGTGTCTTTTTCAACGAGAGATTGGTGTGTCTGATGTGATAATGCTCCATTGAACACGAACAGACCAAGACATAAGTGCCGACATTTCGTTGTAGTATCCCTTTAATTCTTCCCTCAACTTACGGACGTATGCCATCTCTCGGCCGTGGGGTGAACTGCTTTGGTTAGATGCATATGGTCATATGATTTGATGACGTCGCGGGGTTTTCTGCCTAGCACAACGCCGCAGCGAATGAAGGGGAAAAATTTCTATAACAGCTATCGCTGTATAATACCGCTGCTAAAAAGGTGAATAAATTGCGTCAGCTACGCGAAGATAGACTTGGGGCCGCAACATGCCCCACGTGCTTGCTGTCATATACCGGGTGTTTAAGCGAAGACTTTTAAATATAGATTCGTTTGAGCAAACAAAAAAATCTTTCCGGGAAAAAATTCCCAGCCACAACGGACGTAACGAATTGTAAAAGAAAAAAAAATACTAATTAGCAAAATAAAGAGCTAATATTTAGTATTTACGGACTTTTAATTAGTGAAAATAGACGTATGATTTCAATTAGAAACTTTCTGATCCTCATCGCAAACAGCTAAATCAACTCATTTTAGAAATATATAAAGCAGGTACAGCGTTTTACGACGTTAAAAAAAAAAACTAAATTTATAAAAAGGGGGCAACTCAACGAAGTAGTTGTGTTGTCCCCTATTTTATTTCTCTTCGTTTTTTCCTTGTCTCAGTTTTTTTCTTTTTTTTTTTTAAGTGCAACTAAATTTGTACGCGTTTCTAGGTTTCCGTTCCCTATCGGAGCGGATATTTACGCCAGCGGTCCTGTACCACGTGGCCAAGGCGCGAGAAGCCACCATCTCGACTCCCTTGTAGAATGAAAGGAAGTATGGCGCACGTGCGTGCTACGCCACCGGGGGGCAGGACTGCTGGACCAAAGATGTACAAAGCGCGACGCTGTTAGCGCGAACAAGCGATCGCCAGTTTTCTGTGTTTTTCTCTTAGAACCGAAAGGAATTGTCATCAAAGATATTATTGTTATAGAAAGAGCTCATTTAGGGCTCTAATATAAGGGGTAAAAATGTGTGCCCACTAATGCCCTTTTCTAACAAAATGCGAAAAGGCGCCGTTGTCGTGTTCGCGCTAACAGTGTCGCGATGTGTACTCCCAGAAGAAACCAAACCATAGAAACGCGTCTAAATTGACCGTTTTTTTTTTTTTTTTTTTTGGAACGCCGTAAAATGCTGCGCCCGCCTCCTATCTTTCGAAAAGGAGATGATTTAGTAAATGATACTTAGGAGGTTTCTAATCGGAACCATGTATTAATCTTCACTCATAAAAACATATTAGTAAATTAAGTTAATTTCTCAGTTAATTTGTATATTCTTTTCAATCCCCGACGTCTGACGTAAATAACAATTCGTTTTTTTTTTTTTGTTTTTTGTTTTTTGGGGGGGGGTGTTGTTGCAAGTTAACGCTGAAACACCCTGTATAGTACACAACGCGTGTTGATAAATATTCACTGCGGCACATCACAACACGTTAAATCATGTCCTCACTGTTAGAAAGCACGCTATTGTTACGTGTCGTCATTAAGGCGAGCACGCACGACTCGCATGATCGGTCAACCTCAGCGGCCGACAGCAAACGGTGTAAACAACCACATCGTTATCTAAGCTATGAGGCAATAGCGAAAAGGGAAGTTGTAAACAACCCCGCAGCAATGGCGCCCATACTACGTCATACTCTCTACGCAATTCACTTGTTGTTCGCGCGTTCACGTGGCGTGAAAACTCCTGAGAAGTTTCAAGCGCGTGTCTCCGCAAAGCGGGTTCTGAGTCCTGACACAATAAGCACTGGCGTTCGCGCTCTCTTCGCAGAGTCCTCTCTTCCAAAGGCTGAGCCTTACGCGTCAAATAGTTGAATATACACTCTCGGAACTACTAAATCTTCTTGCATCCAAATTGATGTCACCTCACTAAACAAACCTGAAATTGTATAAAAGCGTACATCGTCTGGATAATTGATTTTTTTTTAAATTAATTATACTTTGTTCTTGCGTTGTTATTTGCCTTCTAGGGGTATCGAGGACTCATCAAGCTGCACAAAAACGACTTTTTTCCTATGTAGCCCATCGTTTATGATGGAAAATGAACAATGTTTTAACGTTTCAACTTCATGGAGTAAAAATGCGGGAAAAAGCCGACAAACTTCGCTAGGTGGCGAGTTCGCTTTGCCCGCGGGAGCTGATATGCAACGAACAGATCTAGCGACCACCGCCGGACAAAAATCGTTAATCTTTTATTTCCCCCTTTTTTGCTTCATAAAGTATGAAGTTCAACTCGGCAGAGTCAAACTTACTAAATGCAAATATTTTCTGTGATTATACAAAAATCTGTACATTACATAATAAAAAATTAAAAGAATATCGATTTTCAGTTGCGAGGGAAGTTAAGCGTTCGGCTTTGCTAACTGGGAATTACAAGCAGTTTCGCACCATGCGATTCAGGCATCAGGACACACAGTGTCCCCGTTGAGACGTCTAGTCATGAAGCGGCCACTGGGTGTATTTTTGTTTTTCTAGCACTTTTTAATGCTTTCTAATCAAAAAGTAACTAACAAACTAGTCGTTAGTTGTTTAGACAGGAGTATAGTATGTCGGGGTATAACTATATTGTTCCCCACCGTAAATGAGAAATTTAACCGGTGCGACTGCTAGCCTGGGTTTATTACGTGCTTCACGGGGGTATTCACGTAATAGTGATACACGATCGCACATCGGTACGATGCTCATCCAGATCCAAGCGGTTCATTCTTCGCTAAGAGATAATCATTTCGATCGGGCAGAAAGGTGAAGACCAAAAAGAATGCGCGCCCAAAGGTCAGAGCTTCAGCCATACATCTAGGAGCTGAGATATCAAAATGTCTGCGCTGCACCTGTGCTAAAAACTTTCGTATATCGTTTCCTATAGCTTTGCAATGCTAGCGGGAGCTAACAAAAGCCCGAACCATCACGTTTAGTCCGGATGAGTACGATTATGTGTCAGATCTGAGGCAGCATGCACTCGCCTTGCCTTTCTGCTCTGCTTTCTTGGGAACCTTTTTTTACAGAAGGGCATCATGTCAGATACACTATGCATTGTAGGGTTGTAAGCGTGGCTACCAGTTAAAGGAGAGAGCCTGGCACACGACGTTCGAGACACGATTGTTTCGCTGACTTATACGTAGTGTAAGCAGCAAACCTATAGGTTACATCAGTTGTGGAACTCCCGCCACGGGGGTACCCCCCCTCACTCCCTTTAATACGCCTCCCCGTCGTTTGAAACGCCATCTAGATTTTCGTTTCAAAACTGTGTGTTCCATAAAGTACGGCGAAACGCCATCTAGACGCTGTGCTTCGAAACATATGTATTTCATAAAATATACTGCAGTTACCATAACAACCTCCCCCCACCCCCAAAAGGAAAAAAAAAATTGCGTCTTCCACGACGGTAGGCGAGCCGTGGGGAGCGAGGGGGCACTGCTCAGCGTCTATGGGCAGTAACGTAACTGAGCTATGCTAGTAGCGTTGAAGCAAACGTAAGAAAACGGTGCTGCGTAAAGCAACATTTAAGACGTTCTCGCTGCGTCTTTCAGGAGGGACCCGCCTCCGAACCTTGGTGCTGCACCAGACGCCCATCTACGGCGAGCAGGACCAGAGACTTGTGACGGAGTTCATGCGCTGCGCCGGATGGACCCTCAACACCTTGGTCCGGATCGGCAAGGGCTTCCAGGTGAGTTCTCCGATGCCCGTCCCTCTAGCGCTGGGACAGGTGAAGATGAGGGCGTGCAGGGACGTCAGAGCGACAAGCTCTGATTGGAAGGATCCGTGGGTAGTTGACCCAAGACAGGCTGCCTTTTTCTCTGCTCAATGTTCGAACGGGTTCGAACGCGAACACCGGTGTGCGAGGAACATTTGCAACTCATCTAATCATTCACGACTTTACGACTGTCTTTTCAAGAACTACTCGTCTAAACCACCCCACCCCTCTCAAAAAAAAAAAGAAAAAAAAAAGAAAAGAAGTAAGCCTGTTTGACAGAAGTGTATGGTTGGGATCAAGTTATGAGAAAATAAAAATTTAACGGAAAAGTTCTAGGCGTTCGTGTTGGATACGTGAAGCGTTCTTGCATCACAAACGTTTGGCGTCACATGACCTCAACGCCAATTCAGTTTCCCCGCTAAATTTAGCCGGCAAATTGAGTTTGTGTATAGGTCACGTGACATAATGTCGACGTCATATTCCAGGCTAAATTCAGCGGTGAAAGCGAATTGGTGTTGAGGTCACGTGACGTCAATTTTCCCCCTTAATTTAGCTGGGAAACTGTAACGTCAGGTGACGCCACAGGCCACTGCTTCACGAAATGCGGCTTCACAAAATCCGGAGCAGCAACCCAAATGAAATTCCACGCTAAAAAAAAAAAAAGAGTGGCAGATAAAGGTTTGGGCAGTAAATGCGAGGGAGCTTGTCAAGCTTATTCGGTGCATAGTACTGCGCTTTTTGTGCGCTGTTGGATAATATATGCATATATTCTACAACTATCGCAATATCGTGTGTTTTAAGTAACACATTCACTTCAGTTGGTTGTTAGCGAGTACCTTTTATTAGGGAGTTTTAGCAAGTCGTTTCCGCATGAACGGTTTGCCCTCGAACGCATCGGCGACGCCACTGCGCATGTGCGCGCGAGTCGTTCGGGGCGTCGGGAGGCTCTTCTCGTTCGTTTCTCCCATTCCGGCCACTGGAGTCGTCACCGCAACGCATCCAGCATGCACCGTTCACGACACGGGTGAAAAAAAGATGGCGGTCGGTTCGGCGACCGCCTTCGCCGACCCAGCCGAGCGTTAGGCTTAGAACAGCGGGAGTTCGATTTGCCATCCTGTTAGTCTGCTTCATTCGAGAGGTTGAACCAATTCATTTCGAGGACTGCTCACAATGGTAAGCGATCGTGAATGCTGTAAACTGCGCATGTTAGTAAATTTGTGCGATCTGCGGGCAGACTAGCTGCCGCGGCGACCGCGAGCAGACGAAATGATTTGGTTCGACGGCACACAACGTGAACGATCGTTCAAGTTCAAGATGACGGAGACACACCATATACCTTTATGGTCGTTCAGATACTTTTTACTCTATCTAGCTTCGCAGTTCTTGAAATTCCAACTGGCAAATGTTACGTCGGCCGTCTTGTTTACATCAGTCGTACGCCGGAAACACGAGCCGCCACCACGGTGTCCGCCACGGATTTACACGTTGCAGAATGTTTCACATGTTTACTAGAAGATGGCGCCACCGTTAAACACGATCATCATCATTGTTTACACGGTCGCGCCACTTTCACGATTCGCTAAAGTATGTCAAATTTGACGTTACGGTTTTACGGAACTAACCAGCTGCACCGTTTGTGATTTCGGAACCGTATGCTTGAAAAACGACTCGCTAAAACTCCCTATTATAGGCATGCATGCACGGTGTGGTCTCGCTCTGTATATCGCGAGTGCCAAGTTCTACATTACTTGGCGCATCAAGAAAACGACGTTAAAAACGAGCATGTCTCTCATAAAGAAGCATGGAAAACCGCGGACCCTCGACAGGCTGCCATTAGCCGTAAAACCCCTCGATGTGTTAGCGCTTGTCTTGCAAGTAGCGCCAAATGCGCCAGTGCACGAGGCCCGTGTCTCGAGCGCAACCCTTGAAAGCAAATGGCGGCGCAGCACTGAAATGAGCGGCCCTTGGAAGCGAAGGGTGGCTGAACACCCGCTCGCGGCACGTGTCTCCCGCGTTTCCACAACAATGGTTGGCAGTGTTTATATAAAAAAAAAAAAAAAGAAAAACGCTTTTATTAAGCCGCATATCGAGGAGCCATCTGGTGGCGCCGCTTGCAACCAAGCCGAGTAGAGGACTTTACTGGCAGCCGTGACGCGTGCCGCGTGCGGTGTCCATACCTCTTACACCGTGTCCCAAAGCAATAGTACCCAGCGCCTGGGCGGTCAAGCAATACCACCTAGAAGCCAAAGCTTACCCCCCCCCCCCCCCCCCAACTTCATCACGGGCTTTTTTTTTTTCTTTTATTTTTTTAGAGTGTAGTTTGCGTTAGCTTTGCCGAGACATCTGCCTCTTTGCTCTCGTCGAGCTTCAGCATGTTTCCGATGACGTCATCTTCTAGGGGATCTCAAGCATGTAGCTTTAACGACTGCTCTACGTGCACGCATGAAGCACCAAATCTTCATGTGGCGTGTAATTAAGCAGCCCCGTATAAACAAAACGTGCCGCCATGTCATCGACTGCGGTGTACACAATGCATGTTTCGCCGGCCACGTGTGATGAGGACACGCGGCACCTTGATTTATCAGTGCATGCCAACGTTGTTCGTGATTGGTTGCTTTGACAGTTTGTCTCCACAGGAGAGCGAAGGTGAGTTCGTCTGCTTCTTGCGAAGGAGTTGCACTGACGTCAGAACGCCAAGCTCTGATTGACTATGATGGAGAGATAGTGGGTATAGACCTCAATGCTAGCTGCGTCGAGGTCTACCCACTATCCTTCCAAACGGAGCCAATCAGAGCTCGGCATTCTGACGTCACCAAAGCACCTGCTCAAGGAGCCAATGAAATTGCGCTCCGCACATGCGCAAAAATAATTCCAACACGCCTCGGAAACTCGCAGCAGACCTGTCCGACCATCTAACCGTGGTGACGAGGCGATTGAGAGCGCAATCACGCGTGTGCGAAGCGTGAATGACGATATGCTCTTACGAAAGCGGTGGCCCCGAACGTATGGTCACTCGAGCGTATAATGGTATAGTCACCGTTTTAATTTGCTTGCACGCAGCACAGAATGCACATGCGGAACCACAGAACCCCCGGATTAAGAAAACTTATGCGGCCGCTCGTTGTTTACGCGATACGTGAGGCACGTGCCGCGGGCCACGTGTGACCTCCCCAAGTGAAAATATGAAGCGGTATTCCAAGTGGTACAACTTCTTTCTAAGTGGTACAAATAGAATGATAGTCATGGTGATTTTATTGGAGGAAATTGATATGAAACTTTCATTCCCACAGAAGCAAAGAATGCTTGTCAGTGCGGCCAGGAAACCTACAAAGCACCATAACATATTCAATAATTACTCTTCTGACCTTAACCAAGTATTTTTACCCCAGTGAATAAATTAAAATACATCTAACAAATGTGCTTGACTGTCGAATACACAGTGAAAATTCCAAGTACATAAAGCAATGAAAAATCTAAAACAGAAGACAAAACGTTCAGGACACTTCATCACATAACATGGTCTTGACACCCGTTTTTGAGCACTTGGGCTGCAGGTGGTACCATCTGGGCTGCAAGTGGTGCCATTTGTGATTCAAGTGGTATACCATTTCGGCTGTTAGTCGTATACCATTCGGGATGCACGTGGTAGACTACTAAGTAAGTGGTACCCCTTGGGCTGCAGCGGTACTTTTGGGATGCGAGTGGCGTCAGGTCAGGGTTCGACGCCCTGATCTGACCACACACGACAGAAGCAAGTCTGAGGGGCGTGGGTGGAAAACGCCTCGTTGGGGGCCTCAATCCTTTCATGAGCACCACGCCCCGACCTCCGTCTCCCTCGATGCAGACGATGTACGCCGGAAACGCTGCCGCCGCCCACCTGCGCGGGGTGCAGTCCTTGAGTCGGAGCCCCGCGCTCTCGGGCCGGGCCCTGGTCATTACCGACGACACTCCCGACGACCTGTACGAGCTGGTGCGCCCGTTCTTGGCCAGCCGGGGCTACGGCGTCTCCCCGTTCGCGTTGCCCTACGCCCTCGCCCTGGTTCTCAGCCTGCTCGTCGTGTGCGTCCTGGCGCTGGCACGGACCCTGAACGTCAAGCTGCCCGTACCGGCGCCGACGCCGTCCACCGTGGCCTACCTCTGCCACGGCCCGGTCCTGGACGGCAGAGACGGTCGCCTCGCCCTCGGCTACGAGCCCCGGTTCACGGCGGTTGAATCCGTGCGCAGATCCCTGCTTTACTACAGCACCGTCAGTTTGTGAGCGTGTGGCCACGTCTCTCCCTCGTGACCGTATTACGTGTAGCTTACTTCAAACATAAAAAGCAACTTGATCACCACGACTGGGAAAGATCGTGTTACGGGTGTGCAGTTCTATCGGCGATTTTCGCCGCATGTTTTAGAGCGCAGCTCTTAGGCGCCCGTTTCCGGCTTGAGCGGCGTCGGCGTCGCCGTCGGCGTAACCGCGCGGTGCATGTTGGGACATGCACCGGGCGAGCCCCCCCCCCCCCCCCCGCAAGGTCACGTGACCTCCCCTAGGTCACGTGACCCCCCGGTCACGTGAGCCCCCGTGGTCACGTGACCCCCCCCCAGAGGTCACGTGACCCCCCCCCCCCCCCCCCCGAGGTCACGTGACCCCCGGAGGAGATTGAAGGATGAGGGGAGGAGGAGAAGGAGGAGGATGAGGAGGGGTATACCCTCCCCTGAGTACCCTTCCCTCCTCCTCCTCCTCAAGAGCTGCGCTCCAATTCGGCGTTACAGGGAGTTGTAAACGGCTTTCACTTTTTCAACCTACTTTCACAGCTTTGTACGTCTTGTGACCGCAAGGCGACTTGAATATCTTAGTTGCTCGAAAATGAGCTGGAGATCGAACCTGCCGCCACAGCTTTCGGCTCTGGCCACTAGGTGTCAATGATTTCGCTCTAGTCGCTAATATAGACGCCGACTGCTTATGACATCTGGACCGCAGAGCACTTGGGAGGGCCAATCATTTCAATCTACAGAGGAAGCTGAGCCAATCACGAGGCTCAAAATATGTCTAGAACTGAAATAAACAGCGTGTGCTGTGGTACTGACCAGGACGTGTCGCTAGGCACAGTGCTACAGCGCGGTCTGTTCTTCAAGGCGTCTTAACAGCCTCGTCATTGGCCGACCTCCCTCCATAGATTGCAGCGATTGGCTCCCCCAACTGCCTTGCGGGAAAGCAGACGCTTCAGATCTCTTAAGGTTTAAGGAAAATTGGCAGCGACCTTTATTCTCCAAGGTTCTGCATGAAATGCATTATTTAAAGAGGTTTTGACCTACCCCAACTAACTATACTTTCTGAATCCCCGGTCTTTACCCTTTCCGGTGTGCTATTTAGTGTCGCAAACTTTAGAATAGTTATTCTAAAATAAATATAAAAATAAAAGACGTTTGCAAATCTCTATAATGCTAAATTAAAGCGCAGCTCTTGAGGAGGAGGAGGAGAGGGTATGTTCCTCCTGCTCCTCTCCCCTCCTCCTCCTTCCCTCCCGTCCTTCACCTCCTCTCATCCTCCCGCTGAATTTGTTCATGGGTAACGTGACACGAAGTCATGTGACGTCATTTTCCCTGCTAAATTTAGCGGGGAAAATGACGTCACATGACTTCGTGTCACCCATGAACAAATTCAGTTTCTCCGCTAGATTGACCCGGAAAATTGACGTCACGTGACCTCAACACCAATTCAATTTCCCCCTAAATTTAGCGGGGCGGTTACGCCGACGGCGACGCCGCAAAACGCGGAAACGGGCGACTAATGGCGCGTTCACACTGGAAGCGGATCCGCAAACGCGAAGCGGATCCGCGCTTTCTCAACCGCAAAGCGGCTAGGATCGAGCGGTTGGAGCGCGTTTCTGCCAACCGCTTCGGGACAGATTTCTCCTAACCGCTTTCACGAACCGCAAAGCGGCAACCAATCACAACGCGACGCTGACGTGACGTCAGTGACTTGAAACAAGATGGCACCTGCCGCTGGTGAGGCGTCCAAGGCGCGGTTGTCCTAGCGTTACAGCAGACAAATCAACGGAAAAAAGTGATGTTCACGTCCGTCACTTGAATCCGACGCAAAAAGAATTGACTCGTAATTTTAACACGCTTCGCACCGGTGATTTGGTTCGGGTAAGAGTTTGTTTATTATTCCGGGTCCCACAGCCCGAAGCTCGCTGCCTTGTTAGTCTCTGCCCGTAGAACGCCGGAACCCACCCGTTTGACCGAAATGTCAGCTTAGTCTCGTGAACTATTCAAAGCTTTTGACACGTGCATGACCACCACGAATGCCGATAGGACACGTCGTGAGCCTGATTGCGTAGCCAACGCACTGCCACAGAGCGGGCAGGGCACCTGCGCTAGCTCGACCTGTAACGTTTACTACGAACAAAAGAAATAAAGGGAACCTACTCAAGGAATAAAGTGTACGTACCAGACGATGCAGAGGTAATCCATACGGCGTTTATTTGAGCTTAATGTCAAACAAACAGTAGACTCGAATCGATCGACGTGCGGGTGACGAGAGGAGAGTCCGCCACCAACGAAGCCACGACCGGCTAGCACCGAACACATTCCCCCGCGCCACGGTCCACCCCACCGCTCACAACTCCGAACATGATAAGAGCGAAACAACGAGGGAGGAAAACTGACCCTCTATCCCGAAAACAAGGTCAGCTATTTAGGCGGGAAGGGTCCACTTCAAAGAAAAGGTCGGGGGCATCCTGTTCTGAGTCAGCAAGGCGTGCCTAGCTGTGCTTTCCTTGTGGGTGAAGTCAAGGGAATAGGTTGTTTGCACATGACGTCAATCCGCCATTTTGTTGTTAGTTTGTATTTTCAAACAAATTTACTACATTGAAGGATTACATCGCAACCGGTTGAGATGATGTCAGCGGTGCTCTACGCATTTGAGGGTGCATGTAAATCCTTGGAATGCCCGAGTTTGGCACACGCCAGACAGCTCACAACAACAAATTGGTGGACGAAATTACGTCAGTGAAAACACCCTATCACAGGCGAGTTTGGCGGGTCCATGCTTCTTTTTTCGCTGCCTGAACTCGTGATGCGTGCAAACATCGCGGAGAAAATTTTCAGCATTTTCGGATCGTCGAATAAAGTGGATTTTGGATTGTAAAGCAGGGTTGCCAAACGCAAGTCTCAAAAGATCACGCGTGATCGCCGAGAAACCGCCAACCGCCTCTCGCCAACCGCCAGCCGCCTCTGGGTGTGTCTGGACGGGGTCGCTCGCGAACCGCATCCGCAACCGCTTCGCGAACGCGGATCCGCTTCCAGTGTGAATGCGTCATAAGAGCTGCGCTCCTAAATTAAAATGATGCAAAAACCAACATTGAAATATAATCGCGCTTTCAAAGTGCTGGACGTCAGTGAAGCTTGCCAGTCGAGCAGGCAGTCTAAAAATTGAATAGGCCGAGTATTTGTTTTGTGCTGCTGCACGGGTGCTGGCGCGAGCATCCAAAGCATTCCTTTGACAACATGAAACGGTTTGTAATCAGTTTGGAGCAAATTCTACAGTCCGAAGAGTGAACCCCTGCCTGCCGCTAGATGGATGGATGGATGGGAATGGCTATACCCTTTGTAACGGGTGGCAGCTTCCGCCACCTAGGCTAACGCTGTCGTCACTTTTACATTGTTGCCAGCAAAGACTTTCAGTTTTAAAAACACGATGAAGACGAAAATTATAAGTTCGATAACTTCGGCGAAAAATATTATATTGGCCTAATACTGCAGATGCTATTTCAACGATGTTTGTTGGTGTGTTTATTCAAATTTCAGGCAAATTGGGGACCATTAAAAAGACGTCGAAATACCCGTTTAAAAAAAGCTAAAAAGCTTCATAAAAAAAAAAAGCGAGTTAGAGCTGAATTCTGGCGTATTTTTATCCCGTGAATTTGAATATCTCGTTCTTTTTCCACGAAGATGTAACTAAACGCGAGAAAACACGAAAAACCACCGACCACTTGTTACTTCATATTCATATCTTTCGGCATAGCTTACTTTATACTCACAAAGCCTGGCAGTTCAACGCCGGAGCCATAGAGTTCCCGGTCGCAGATTTGGAGAGCGAGGATCTGGTAGCACAAAATTTTGATAATGTTACTTTCAACTGTTGCTTTTTGTGTGTATAATTTGTGTATTTCCGTTCCGTTGCTGCTGACCATTGTAAGGGTCCGAGGACCAGTCAGACCAGCCATATTGCAGCTTTTTTCCTCGGGTCCCACAATCACAATCGATGGAAATAAAAAGGATTTATTATTATTATCATTGTATCTCGGGGAACCTAGAGTTCCTGTATAGGCTCCCTACGGGAGCCAGAGTTGCGCGTTCACGCATGGCATGTGGATCCAGCACCTCACGTGACTGATTTCGGCGAATAGCAGCGCCGCGCGTTCGAGGCGCGCGGCGGGCTCAAAAGCCTGGGAACGTACGCCGGGGCGCGTGCAACGTCTACTTTGCTGCACGACACTTGATACGGCTCCTCACGTGATCGGATCTCGGCGAATAGCGGCGAGGGCGGCACGCGGCACGTGGAATCAAACGCGCAACTCTGGCTCCCGTAGGGAGCCTATACAGGAACTCTAGGGGAACCTGGTCCTCAGCGCACAGCTTTTGCCGAGGCGAGGACCCGAAACATGGTTTTCAAACCCGACGAGAAAAGAAGCGGTAGCGCGAGGAACGCGAGAAGCACGAGCGGACGTTCCATCAATCCGGAGAAGTGTGTTTCGGCGTCTCGCCTCAGCGGGGCGCCTGTCACCTGGTTCTCCCAGGTTCTTCTAGGGTGCCTCCATTTGCCGGCCGCTCCGCTGACAGGGTGGAGACACCCGCCATTTTGTGGCGAGCTTTGCGATGCTCTCAACGGCGTCATATTGCGTCTATCTTTCCAGAACTTTCGCTGAACACAATATTTTTGCACCACGACTTTGTCACACACACTCCACAGGACCCACACCCAATGTGGAGCTAATAGCCTAATACTGACCTCAGGCGCCATATTGTGGCGCACCATCGGCTCCATTGATGTCTCCATCCTGTCAGCGGAAGCGGCCGGCAGATGGAGGCACCCTAGGTTGTCCTCTCATCCGTTGTTAGCCTCTGCACCTTTTCAATTTCGGCGGCCGCGTCTCGTGGCGATCTGCCAGGCTTTGTCAGTAAAAAGGAGGCAATGCTTTCCGCCGCCAAGGGCATGTCTCGCGTGTGGGCAGCGCGCGTGCAATTGCAAGCTCGCCAGGTATATTCCCCCCCACTGACACCAGTCTTCGAGTCTTTTTCTGGCCTCTGAAAACAGCCAGAGTGCGCGTGCACAGCTTTGACAGGCACTGAAGATGCGCGAGAGCGGAGATTTCGGAAACTCTGTATATGACGTAACGCTCCGAGAAGGAGGGGCTTCAGCGGAACTTTGAAAGTGATTTTCTGCAGCCTCAGCCAGTTCTTCAATCCACGTTCCTGGCCTGTGGCGACACTGGTTTGTTTTTATAAAAGTTGTTTCTTTCGTTCTGAGCGGTGCGTGACTTGATCCTCGCTGTCTCGTCTTTCTCTCTCTCTCGCCTCGAAACAGATCGAAGTTGAGTGTTAGGCTTAGGAGTTTGAAACGCAGCACCAGCGCAACCGGAGGGTGCAAACGAGCCGGCAATCTTCTTGGGCGAACCAGATTGGCGGTTACTTTGTAAAAAAAAAAAAAGACAAGAAAGACGGGGGTCGTGCATTGTCATCCACGATTATCAAAATTCGCCTATGATCCGCCACCTAAACCCCAGCTTACGCCAATAAAATATTTGAACCACAAGTCGCGCGGTAGGATGCATTCTTGTTTATTAAATTATATATTAAACAACAAGGTTCATTGGGTACATGAGACTACGATATAAATAGGACGATGGGACTTAAGTGAAGCACTGTGCATGCGTAATGTCCTGCCAGTTTTATAGTTCAACGCGTGTATGTTGGGGACACGTAAAAATATTGCACGGTGGGGGTTTTTGGTGGCGCCCAGTGACGTCACTAGACGGGTATAGCGTCGGGCCACCGCCCCCAGGTGCCGCTAACCCTAGTGCTGGCGTCGCCGTTGGCATGTTGATGTGCTCCGATCTGTTGCGTATCTGGATGACCTCTTTGCAGCGTACAAACCTAAACATAAAACGTCAGAGAGCGTTGTAGGGAAGCTTGATGAGGATCTGCAAAGAGGTGCAAGAAGGCAAAAAGACTAAACAACAGAAACACGCAAAAGACAACACGACGACACGTCACTTCTGCGCCATGGAAGAACCTATTGGAATAACTAGAGACTCTATATTCGCATTCACCTCAAGAACCTTAGTTTAAAAAGTCCGGCTCCTCGCGGAGCGCCATTAATTTTCCCCTTCGTGCGCTAAATTAATATATACGTATAGGCGCACCTCAGTTATGTTATTGTATCGAGACGTACACTTTTCAAGCGCCAAAAACATCCTTGCTTCCTTCCGCAGCCAAATATTGCGAGAACTATAGACGTTTCTCGCATAACCTCACACCAGCGCGAAACCGACGTACCCTCGACCTGGTGCATTTATGGATTGCCCGCTGACGCAGGGCATGTAAGCGCCAAGGGTATGGGCGAAAGGGCTGAGAAGCGGACGTCGTGCGTGAGTTAGTTCTCGGTACTTATTTTTACTGTTACTATTTTCGGAAATCTACGGTAGTCTGGCTATCACCCACTGCGTAGTCGTCGGGTGCACACATAATTTTAATAAGCATAAGAACAGCCGCTGAAAGTCAGTGATGAGCACAGGAAGCTGCAGCACGGAGTGTCACTGCAACGTTATTGAGCTTCACATTTTCCCCACAGATTCTTACTTATAACGTCAGTCGATTGCGAGCTTGAATCGCGAGGTCTTTATATCATACGACTTCACAGTGCATAAACGCCTTACAAAGCAGGCACTCACTCGATTACAGACACAAAAACATACTGAACTCATAACTCTTCGTATTTTGTCTTCGTATTCTTCTACATATTAAAACAAAATCTGTAAATTGTTTCTTCCTCGTTTTTTTTTCTTGGCCTATTGAAACCTCTATATCAAATTTCTTATATCGTATGTTGTTTTTATGTATTTACTTCTTTATTTATTTACAAAAAAAAATGAAAGCTGTTTACAAATTTCTGTAATCCGAAATTAGAGCGCAGCTCTTGAGGACGAGGAGGGGAGAGTATTCCCTCCTCCTCCACCTCCCCTCCTCCTTTCGTCCTCCTCCTCCTTTCCCCTCTTCCCATAGTTTCCCCACTAATTTTAGCTGAAAAATATACGTGACCTCAACACCAATTCAGTTTCCCCGCTAAATGTAGCGGGAAAAATGACGTCACATGACTTAATTGGTGTCCCGTCACCTATGAACTTATAATTCAGTTTCTCCGCTAGATATTATTGGTCCGCTAAATTTAGCGGGAAGATTGACGTCACGTGACCGGACCGGACACCACCTGAGCGGAGAAACTGAATTTATCCGCTAAATCTAGCGGAGAAACTGAACGTCCCCTCTAAATTTAGCGGGGAATTGAATTGGTGTTGAGGTCACGTGACGTCAATTTTCGCGCTAAATTTAGCACGGTTACGCCGACGCCGTAAAACATCCCTTACAAAAAAAATTATATCTGGCCAGATCTGAAGGTTTAAGATATGGCACATATCCCAAATTGGCCACATCTAGCCTGATATGGTATATCTGCCAGATATTGCCTCTCAACGCCAGATATAGTCTGATATCCCCGGACAGGTATGGAAATCCCAGATCTGGCTAAGTATGGAAATTCCATATCCGGCCAGTCATATCAAAAGAAGCACACAAGCCTGAAATCAGCACTTTATATATGTTAATTGTCTACAATATACCATTTTCTAAATCCCTCAAGTGCCCCAGCCCGCACTTGAGGAGTCATGTAACGGTGTTCCTTCAGCTCCCTAGTGATCGGCAATTCCGTCACCCTGAACAAGCGTCCTATATATCAGCCCAAGGACCTGCCATATCACTTTTAAAACTTCTCGTCAATGCCAGCGTTTATGATACTGTGCATGCGATCTACCTTTCAACCTGGCTGAGCCGCAGAAATCTCTTACAATATTCTCATTGTCGTGATCGTTATTTTAGCAGGAATTGCTTAAAAAGTTGAGGAATCACAACTGCCAAAACCAGGATTTAGCTCGGAGTCGAGCATTTTTAGCGTTTCTAACTTGATATAAGCGTCTTTGAAGCTGTACAAGAATGATAATAATGTAAGAGATGTCTGCAGCTCATCCAGGTGATATGACAGTTCCCATGATTCTTCGAATACGGACCGGGGCGCTTGGGGGATTTAGCAAATGGTCTAATGTTAACACTTCGAAATAACTAAGCTACAATGAAATCTTCGTGAAAATTAGCACAAATATTTTCAAACTTCAGCTTGCCAAAGCTGAAGTATGGGATTATTTGTCCTAATATTTAGCTCGCAAACAATGTGTCATTTACAGCTTGCTAACAAAGCAGTTTTTTATTACTCGGTGTTTTCACTTTCCTGTACATTGAAAACCGCCACTATATAAGGCTGTATATACGCCAGATAACGAAGTATACACCTCAGATAAGGCTGTATATATGCCAGATAAGGCTGTATATATTCCAGATAAGGCTCTATATTCGCCAGATAAGGCTGTATATACGCTAAATAAGGCTGTATAAGGCCGTATATAATCGTATAATGTCTGATATGGCCAGATATGTCCCAGATATAAGATTTTCATATGGGATGAAAACGGGCGCTTAACAGCCGCGCTATAAAAATTTAAAACAAAAGATATTAAAAATTTTATATCAGACTCATCGTCCCGCTTATGCTCACGATTACTTCGTCTAAGGCAAGAGGACCGATTCCAACCCGGTGCAGGTGCTCCGAATAAGTTATGACTGCAACGTATATGCTATTGCTTTATGGCATATGAAGGGTATGAATACGTGAAACCACTCAAGGTGCAGCTATCAAATGCTGAGAGCTTACCTGCATAGCCTACATTGAACTCTTCATATCCTCGTTGTGGAAACTCAATCGAAACACCCGCACCGTCTTCGTCCTCCGTTTGAGGAGGCAAGGTGATGGCCTGAGCCAGCTGGATTCCACCGGACAAGTTCCAGCCAAGTTATTGTAGCCAAGTCTAGCCAAGTTCCCCCCTACCCACACCGTTGCCTAACCACCCACCCAAACCGTTGCCTAACCAGCGACCATAGCCAAGTCTAGCCAAGTTCCCCCCTACCCACACCGTTGCCTAACCAGATAGTTATGCTGCCAAAACAAGCCGGGATTTCAACTTTTAAGCAGTGTTGTACGGAACGGCGTTCCAAGGAACGGCGTTCCTGCGAACGCGTTTCTTTTAGGAGGAACGAAGGAACGCCGGCGTTTCATTTTGCATTGGTGGAACTGGAACAGGAACTTGTTACCTATTTACGCGAACAGAAGAGGAAACGGCATTCCTTTTTCTTCATCCAGTGGGGTCATTTTTATTTTATTTTTAAAAGGGGAATTTTAGAAAAGCATAAAACCGTATCTTTACGAGGAGCAGGATCTCGTTAAGTTTTTTGTTACTTAGATTTTATTTTTCTGGTGTCCTCGCTTGATAACAGTAGGGTGCAGGAGAGCTAGTGAGCATTGATTTTCTTTTCAGTGCCCGAGACTGCGGTACAGAAAAAAAAAAGGGACTTCTCAAACTCAGCTACTTTCCTTGCTTCTCCGAATCCTCATACACCCAGAAATCTCAGGCCGACTGCAGTTATCACTGAACTTCTACAACGAAACCTACAGTTACACCAAAAGAACACGTTACAAAACATCAAATGCACCCTTGTACCCCAAAGATTGGCCAGATGCACAAGAATTAACCTTCATTCCCTCTCCTCTTCTCTCCCCTTCTAACTGGACAGCAAATTCAACCTTCACGAAGAGGGATTGGTGGTTTTCAAGACGAACCTTCCAAAACCCCTATTTTCTTCTCCACTTGCTCGTCTTGCGGACAGCAACATCGAGAAGCAAATGTTGTTAAGTTTGAACACGGGAGCTTGTTAGATTGAAATGTGGGAGGTTGTTCTAAAACGCTCGTGCAATGTGGGCAACAGTACATTTGGCTCGACTGCATAGCCCACCGCAAACATGAATTTGGCAAAACGCAGAGATTTTTAAAAGGGAATATAACAACAAATGAAACCTTGCATTCGCTTGTTTTTTTTTTTCCTGGTATCCTTTCATCACGGCATTCAAATTCGTATGTTGCTATTTGATAGGATAGATAAAAAAAGACTTTGTTTGATCTAAGTGAATATGGTAATTAGCAAAATACAAATGTAAGTTGAATATGTAGCGTATATGTAACGATACGGTTCATTTTTTAAACTGTAACGGGAACGAGTTTCTCGCAGATGGAAGTTGTAACGGGAACGCGTTCCAAAAATCAAGAGGAACGAGGAACGAGCTTCCGTTCCTCTTTTGGGGAACGTGTACAACACTGGTTTTAAGTTGCTACACTCTAAACAAAGCTCTTGCGCTCACTTTTTCGCACAACGCCCGGAGAGCTAATCACCACAACTTACGGAGGCAGATCAGAGAATGACGATGCCGAAACATATGTTTAGACCAAAAAATGCTGTCTGAGTTGTGACGTTAAGCAATACAAGCGTGAAGTTTTGCATTGCTTAATGTTCAAACTCGGAGTGCGTTTTGTTGGTCTAAACCGTAATTCGCTGAGCTGCCTCCGTAAGTTGCGTTGATTGGCTCTCCGAGTGTTGTGCGAAACAATAGGCACACGGACTTTTTTTTTTTTTTAGTGTAGACAGCGTCGTTAGCGCCGCAATTCGTAAGGTGGCGGCGCTCTTAAAAAAAAAAGGTATATATACTTCGCGCAGTGCATGAACAAGGCAACAACTTCCTTTTTTCTTGATGTGAGTGCAAAGAAGAACCATCTGACATGGTATGGTCACCGCCATGACATGAATGCTTGTGTGGGCAACAACATGTCATTACAAGGCTGCCAAATCTATACGTTCACGCGCGCGCTGCCAGCCGGTGTCTTTCATGCTTGGTGATCCAGTCTGGACATCATGCGTGTTATATAATGCTTTCACCAAGCGTTCCACCACCCAATAATTTTATCAGTGACTGCAAATGAAGGCACACATTGCGGTTAGAGTATTCAATACAGAAGACGACGTCGTACGTAAATGCATAATTGTACGGGATAAATGGCTCTTGGGCTGAGCAGTACCACTTAGAAGACAAGGCCAACACATTACGTCATTGACAGTGGGATCCTCAACCCCTTACAAAAATGATCAATGAGTTTCAATTGACTTTCTATTGTGTTCCTATAGAGTCAATTGAAACTCAATATAAACTCAATGTCTAATGAGTTTGATCATTAGAAACTCAATTTTGGTTCTATTGAACTTACTCATTAGGAATGCAATTGAGGCTGATCATAAGAAACTCAATATCGATTCTATTGACTTTACTCACTAGGAATGCAATTGAGTTTGATCATTAGAAACTCAATATCAATTCTAATGAATTTACTCATTAGGGACGCAATAGAGTTTTATCATAAGAAAGTCAATATCGATTCTATTGAATTTACTCATTAGGAATGCAATTGAGTTTGGTAATAAGAACTCAACATCGATTCAATTGAATTTACTCATTAGGACGGCAATTGAGTTTGGTCATAAGAAACTCAATACCGATTCTATAGAATTTACTCATTAGGAATGCAATTGAGTTTGGTCATAAGAAACTCAATATCGATCCTATTGAATTTATTCATTAGGAATGCAATTGAGTTTGGTAATAAGAAACTCAATATCGATTCTATTGAATTTACTCATTAGGAATGCAATTGAGTTTGGTAATAAGAAACTCAATATCGATTCTATTGAATTTACTCATTAGGAATGCAATTGAGTTTGGTCATTAAGATCTCAATATATATTCTTTTGAAATTGCTCATTAAAAATGAAATTGGGTTTGCTCATTAGAAATGCAATATATATTATTTTGAATTTACTCATTAGGAATGCAATTGAGTTTGGTCATAAGAAACTCAATATCGATCCTATTGAATTTACTCATTAGGAATGCAATTGAGCTTGGTCATAAGAAACTCAATAGCAATTCAATTGAATTTACTCATTAGGAATGCAATTGAGTTTGTTGTTTTTTGGTCGTTTGTGGATTACTGCACCGAACGATTATTGCTTGTACCAATGTTTTTCTATTAAGGGATAGAGTCCAATGACTTCGAAACATTGTTTATCATTTATGAGACTTCCAAGGAGGAAATAGCAAACTGGGAACCTTAATAAATGCTGAAGTGGTCACCGGCCAAATGAATACCTTTCTTATGTAGGGTATATAAGGCGGTGGGGCAGTCAAGGGGAGTACGATTAGTGGGTTGTGAGTGCTTAGTTATGATGTTTGTGTTCGTTTCCTCCATGTGCTTTGTTTCCTTCATGTTGCATGCTTTAAGGAAGTATACAAAAAATTCTTAACCAGTTGCAATTTTTTTAAACGCAGTTGCGATAAATTCTATTGAGACACGTTGCAAAAATTCAATTGAAACTCAATTGCAATATTTTTATTGAAACTCAACAGCAAATGTTCTATTAAAACACTATTGCCAAAATTCAATTGAAATGCAATTGCTAAAACTCAATTGCGTCTCAGTGGCCAATACCCTGGGACGGTTCAATAGGGACTCATTAGAAAAAGTCAATTGAATTTCAATTGAGACTGAATGCGGTCTATTGAGTGAGTCCTTTATACTTTCAATTGAAACTCAGTTCATTTTTTTGTAAGGGACCCGGCCCAAGTGCCAACACATCCCTTAGCAAAAAGAGGCCGTACTTGAAACGAATTTGAAATATATTGAATATGAATATTCATTTTGTATTCATTCTGTATTATTTTGTCCGCATTCGAAATACGCACGTAATGTATTCAAAATATATCATAAATATTGATCAGAAAATATTTTAGATATACCAAAAATATAATTCCTTCCCCCTCAAGATGTCATTTGTGTCCTAAAAAGCGGCTACACAAATGTTTGTTTTTTGTTAGTAAATGCATTTTGTGTAGTATTTGAAGACTCTACTAAATACATCCCACAACTACACATCAGAAACGAACACAAACACAAACACCATGACGCACTGGACACCTGAATCACAGTACCGTTGACTGCTCTAGAGCCTTATATAGCCTACATATTCAAGGAAATCATTTGGCCGGTGACCAGCTCTGCACTTATTAAGGTTCTAAGTATTCTATCTTCTCCTAGGGAGTCTGTCAAATGGGAAACAGTGTTTTGAAGTTCGGGGAAGATATCTCTTACTAAAAAGCATTGGTACAACTAATAATAATTTGGCGCAGTCGCTAAAACAATATCCACAAATACGGCTTCTAGAAGAAATGTTATTGCTTCTCTGCATAGCACCACTCAGGATGAAGCGAGTCAAGCTAGTTTCTTCACTTTAAAATAGTAATTTTGCTTTTCTTTACTAGTTGACTATTTAATACGGTCATTAACGTCACTATACTAAAGTCACTACTCACATCACATACAATGGCGAGTATACACATTCAGTGAACTAACATTGCGCTAACACAATTCCACGCCAAACATATCTGCTCACTGCTCTTGCTGAAGCTTTCCAGCATCAGCAAGTGTTGTGGTTGTAGTTCCCGAACCCCGTTTGTGATTGGTGTGCAAGATACTCATCAGGTGTGTTCTTGATAGTCAAAAAACAAAACAATAACATAAACTTCTCTGATTCATCAGTGCGATGCTGCACAACTCAATTGACAAACTAATCAAATGTTGTATTTAGGCAGTTCAATGTACTCCACATCAGCTTGAAGTGAGTTTCTGATAGGCAAGCTTTTCATACTTTGGTAGTTTAAGTCAAACTACCAAATTATTGCAGTCAAAACGTACTTAGGGTATAACAGAACAGTATTTACGATTTCTAGGTATTTTAAGAGCGTTCTGCACATATTTTTGATCGCTGCCTTTTTTTAGGGCTGTAGTATATTTTGCATGAAATAAACTAATATTTTAAGAAATCTAATTGAAAGGTATTTTGTGCCTACTAATTTAGTATTTACATATTCCAGAACGCATGAAGAGGACTTCAAATGTAGTTTAAATAAAGGCATTTTAAAACTATTTTCAGAAATATATTTTAGAACTAAGTAAAAAAAAAGAAGTGTGTATTTTCGGTATATTTTTTGTGTACTTACAATTATGAGCTGTACTTCAAATATACTCAAATTAGAATGTGGTATATTTCAAACGTCTTAGTTTTCGCTAAGGGATCGAGGACGCAATCGCAGGGAACGTGCAAGTAAGGACGCTGCGACGACGCAGGCCTTATCGCATTGCTCTGAGCCAGAGTATATCGGTTAAACTCAGGAACTGCCTGAACCAGGGTCCATTAAGGAACATCTCTACGAGACTGCGTGTCGCCCTGCGCTAAGTTCATTATCAAGCAATATACGACTGTAGCCACGAACCTGAAAGTTCCTCTCGAAGACAACAATCCGACGGTCGACGTCACAGCTGATCATCTTAGGCAGGACTCTGGTGGCCCTGGAAAACACGACGAGGCCTAACACCGTGCCGTTCGACGTAGTCCTTCTGCCGACGGACAGTCGAAGCCCATGGACCGTGTGGCCTACGACCACGGAGCTGGACGGTAGCGGTTCGTGGCCTCGCAACTGCTGCCAGCGGTACCGGACCCCGCGAGAGAGGGCCAGGTACTCGTACGTGAGTGCCAGCTGACAGCGACCCGACTGCTTCTCCGGGTCGATCACATGGCAGCCGCGGTCGTCAGCGGAGCACGGCAGCAGACGTCCCCTGCAGGACGGGGCATAAAGGAATGGGCGCCGTGCTTGTCTTTATTCTTCAGCGTTTGTCCAGATGAATGTACGACCGGAGGCACTGGGACCTTATACAACAGAGGATGTGGTCATGGCGCTCCACTGAGGACCTTGCATAGCGCCTCTGACATGTTGTGTCCCTCTGGACGAAACAAAATAAAATATAAAATAACTTTGATCATACCATCGATCCCTTATTGTACCATCTCATATTCCATACCACCGAAGCTGAACTAACTATCAAAGTCAGGTCCATGTATTGCGTTTCAAGCGTCATATACGTGTAGACCACCCCGTTACAAGTAAGTCAGCGTTTGCCCATACCAAGTGCGGGCAATGCGCGTGGGCAGAAACTAGATTCCCGTGAAGTGAACGTTCTGCGCATGTGCCGTGCCGACAGCAATGTCACCATAGTGGCGTGACAACACAGCCGCAGAAACGCTGGGTGTGGCTTATTACTTTCGCTCTTATTGCTGCGGGATTCGTTCTTCTGCTTATTGACTACAGTGCTGCATTGTGAGCGATAATCAGAAGTTCAAAAGTCGCCATGTCGTGCGTTTTTTTTATTATTATTCATTTGTCAGTGACTAGTTTTGATATTAGAGACTTCGTTCTCAGTACATCACCAACACATACTCGAATTTTTTTAATGTAAAGAAATTGCAAAATCAGTTGTGAAAGTTTCCACCAGGCGGCTACATCATAGAAATGAGGCATGACTCTCGATCAAGAGGACTCACAGAATGGCGGTTCTGCCGACGACGAGGGATTTTCGTCGCTGTCGGGAGACCACGTCCAGTGCCCAGAGGGGGCTCATGCCCGTCGAAGTGAGAAGCCAGCGCTCGTTTGGGTACAGGTCTGGGAGCTTGGAGAGCACCTCGAAGGCCGGCACCGTCCTCGGCGCGCCGCTGTCGGGACCGTACAGCGTGCGCCTGTACGGGTTCAGCAGGCCCACGGGAGACGGTCTGTGCCGGAGGAACGTCAAGGGGGGCGGTGGTCATTTCTTAGCGAGACAAAAGTGAGCACTTACTTAAGCGAGCGCATTAATTAACGAACACAGTAAGATGCACTAAGGAAGGGCAAGACACAAACGGGCGGAAACACTTTCAATTACATTTACTTTAAAAAGAGAAAGCTCGCTCCAGAAAATCTGCGTTGGAATGTGAACTTGAGTAAAAATGTTAGGGCTGGACAGCCGTCGGCTTTCGTCCATCCGTATTTTGTTCTTTTGTACTCGATGCAGGGGTGCCCTCGTACTATCCAGGGGGAGAGCTAGTGCGCATGCTCAGAACACGTTCCACAGCCTAGCAGACAAAAATGGCAGAGCGCAAAAGGAGACTGTTGGAAGGGTCTATAGGTTGCTGACTTTGGCGACGCTCCACGCACTTATCTAGATGAGCTCCCGGGATCCTTCCGAAGACGAGTTGTCCGCCGCGTTGGTCTGCCCTGACGGCGTTGTCCGGCACGGCGCTGCCGCGACCGGCCGTGGTCCAGCTGAACAGCAGGCCATCGGTCTCCAGCAGATACTGGAAGTGCATCCGGGAGACCATCGCCTCGCCCACTCTCACCAGGCAAGAGGGCCTGCGTAACACCGCGGAGCGCGAAATCATCGTTGCGGACGATGAGCGATCCTATACTGGTATACCGTCGAAAAGGAGGTGTCTATTTCACCGTAAACAATACAACCCGAACAAACAAATTTCTTTGTAAAAATTCAGCTTAGAGAAGATCGTACATTATTTGTCGACCTCTTCGTAACAAAACACTGATCATCGTTACAGGTGCTCGAGCCTTGGGGAATATAAAAGGCTTTAGGAGTGTTGGCCTCAGATGTGAGGTTCAATATCTGCGAATAGCGACCATATTGATGGTGCCATTAACATCATCATTTTTGGCGTACCAGATTTAATGATGATGCTTATTCTGCTATACCGCACGCTCATAATTTTAGAAAAATCGCATTATCTGAAGCGGACTTTCTGGTTGAGGGGGACAATGAACGCGCCCATGCGTCCTCGACGTCCCAGAAGTCATTGAAACGGGACTAAAGTCATCCAGACGGGAGAGCCTGGACTCCAGGTGACTTGTTTCGTTTCGCTGCTCTCAAATCAAGGACGATCACCAGACAAAATGTTGAGTTGAGTGGAAGAGGACACTACCGAGGCTTCGCGTTTTGTGCTCTGGCCGAAAAGGTTGGCCAGCAGAACAAAACGGCCGGTTGACACTTGCCTTGGCCCACGCACGACCAGGCAGGGCGTCCAAAACGACTGGTGCTCGGCGCGGCCCGCGTACAACAGCGACCCGTTGTCGAACCCTGCGGCCACGGCGGATCTCGGCAGGTGGCCGTCGGTTACCGTCACCCATTGCTCTGCGATACGGTATACACGGTGACCCATGCGTTCCTCGATGAGCACTTATAATCGAACCTGGAGGCGGAACATGTGCAATTATCGACGCCGTGTGTGTCGTTCAGTGACAAGCTCGGGCCATAATTGCTGAGTTTGTGACATCCTATAGCGTGATGACGTTTCATGAAAGCAAAGAAGACTGTCCATAGGCTCTTATTATTCTAGGGGACGTAGGCCATGTACGGCTAAACCCCCTCAAACGGTCGTAAAGGACTGCGGAAGCGATTGAAAGGTCACATTAGGGAGTTTTCACAGACCGGGTTTCCCCCTCCGCTAAGCCCTCCGCAACGAAGAAGCCGCTACTGCGCCTGCGCGCCGATGTCCTGAACTGCAGAGTTCCGGGTATCGTAGCGGGCTGCGGAGAGCGTTGCGGGACGGTGAAAACGATCTACGTAAACTCCCTATTCTCCTCCAAATTTACCGCTGAATGTCTAGCGTTTGACATTTAGGCGGTGACAGTTTAAGAGTAAAGTGGAAGCTCCTCCCACCTCTTTCCACTTTGGCAGAACGAACGGTGGAGAGGAGGCAACCTCCTCGCTAGCGTTCGCTATGCTAAGGTGGGAAGAGTTAAGGATAGCTTGTACTTTACTCTTAGCATCTGTCACCGACCGGGCGTCTCCGCTCGAGGACAGCCGACCGCGATCCCCTCGCCGCCAACCTATGACCGGCGACGACGAAGCATCCTGAGTGAGTTGATCCTCCACGTCCTCCCAGAGGTCATCCAGGACCGCGGCGGCCGTCGGGGCCACGCTTCGATTCTGTTCCGCATGAGACGCCGGCGTCGGGTCTTCGGAGGCCGTCCTGTCAGTGCGTACTGACTCTCCGCGGCGGTTCCCGTCCTGGGGATCTTCGCCGACTGGAACGACACCAGAGGGCAGAGATGGAACATCGTGCGACTACACTCTTAAAAAAAAAAGCTAGTAAAAAGCTATAGTAACTGCAGCAGTTACTACCTATTTCTGACCGTTAATACCTTTCACTAACTATTTACTACCTCAAACGGGCGATAGGTAGTAAAAAGCTAGCAAATGCAGCCATTACTACCTTTTTCTGACCGTTACTACCCTTTTACTAGCTGTTTACTACCGCAAAGCACGACCGGCTCCGCAAAGGCGCGGAGAAGATGGCGGCGCTGGCTTCATACCCGATTGCCAGCGTTAGCGACGTACTTGCTGTTTCGGAACACAGGGGGAGGTATCCACACGCAATCGTAGCGTCAAATATTGTATGAGGGGGCATGTTTAAGGGTTGGAGCCAACGTTATTAGATTAACTCAGTTACGGAACTGTTCATAGACGCTGCATGCACGAACAGTACCCCCCCTCACTCACCACGACTCGCCCAGATTCGCTCGACGCGCCGCCGGACGGCTGCTTTGGTAACTGAATCGGGATACGTTCGTTTCAACGTCACTAGAAACGTAAAAACCAACGAAAAAAACTCTTTTTGTAGTAACTTTTATTGGAGATTAGTACAAAATGAGGGCGGGTGATGTTTTCTAAAATGTTTAGTTTTCAAGGTTTTGCAGCACAATTAATATTGTTTTTATACAACCATGCCTCAGCGGGGATTTCAGGTAGCGCGTCCCGACCTAGGCGCATTTTAACTGTTGGGGTATTTCGCGGCGCCTCCGCAAGGGAGACGGGGATGGAACCCCTGTAACCCGATTGAAGCAAAAAATAGATGTCACGTGCAGTTCCTCGAGTGACCGCTGCGGGAGAAATGGCGGCGTTGTGATCGCCATTTGGCGCTTCAGCTGTGCTGTTTAGAATGCACAGTTATGAAACGAAAATATAGATGGCGCTTCGAACGACTCTAGGCGGATTGAGGTGAGTGAGGGGGGGTACCCCCCTCCGCGGGAGTTCCACAACTGAGGTAATCTAGTAACGTTGGTTGGAGCTGACTTTACAACGATCGCAGCCTCCGTACCAGCACGACGTGGAAGCCAGCGCTGCAGCGAGCACAGCGGCCATTGTTGATTCAATGGCCATGCGGCTTACTTCTTTCCTTCTCGTTTGCATTCGTTTGTGAGCATTTATATTTTCATTTTGGTTTTAACTGGGATGAAAATAGCCACGTAGCACATACTAAAAACGTTTCCGAAAACAAAAAAGTTCATTCTGTTTTCTTTATATTTATTATTTTTGAATTTTTTTAAAACATGTTTTTCTTTCACAAGAGACGCTTGGCAACATTGTACGACAAGCAAGTTGGGGCCAGTCGGAGTTCACAAGACGCTCATTTCTCCGATGTGAACCTGCCATTTTTGTCTTGTGTTGTGTGCAGTTCTCGTGTTCCCGTGCTGGAGTGCATAGTTAACGTTCGTGCGCTCGATGGGGCGAGTGTGTGCGTGGACCTGGACTGCTCCGAGGATAGTTCTAACGAGCCGGTGCCGCTGTCACTGGGTTGGATTTCGTCGTCCAAGAAGCTTTTCTCCACCTCTTGACACTAAGAACTTCTTCACGGTTTGTGTGTGCTCGGTGGTTGAATGATTCTGATTGAGCTCTCTTCGGTCGTGACAGTGCACTGTCACAACCGTTGATGTGCGTCGTACATAGTGTAGGACTAATGAAAAAAAAAAACTGTTTTGGCATTCTACGAGTCTTTCTGAATATGCCCCAAAAACGCGAGCATTCGTCAGTGTACTACAAAAATTAAGACGCGAGCTGCACGCGGTATTAATTTTGCATGATTTTTTTTAGCCCAGCACGCGAAAGGAGTGCAGCTGCCGTCGTACTCTCCGTCAATTACAGCCTTCGTTCGCCGCGGGAGACGGCAAGAAAGCACTCTCTCGCCGACGGCGACCGCATGTATCGATTTAGCGAGCGACGAGGCGATCGACGGAGACAGCGACGAGCGACGGTCGTTTGGTGTTTTAATTTCTAGGAAACGTCGCTCAACGCCTTGGCCGCTTGTTCCCGTCGCTTTCATGCGGTTTGCCTCGTCGCGCAACTTACCTATCGACTGCGAATAACCGACGTACTGATACACGACGACAAGTTTGCGCACTCAAATGGTCAGTATAAAAGACTTAATGTCAGTGAAAGAAGTGAGCGCGGAGGAAGTGGCCGAGTGGGCTAACGCGTCTCACCTCGAAAACTTGCGCTGGGAACCTCCTGGGTTCGATCCCCACTGCCCCCTCCGGGAAGTTAGCGATTAGAGTGATTTAGTAAGCCTGTGTTTCTGTTGAATTCGTTGTGTCGATTGCGTGTTAAAAATGTGGGTGTGAATCTTTATATGTGTATGCTTGCAAATGTGGAAGAATTGAAATAAACTGTAAATAATCGGCTTTCTTTTTGTGTACGTTTAATTGGACGGTGACTAGCGCCACCTGGATTACTCATTTCCAGTTTCAATTCTTTGTTGCGCCTGCCACCTGGTGGTAAGTGGCATAACCCCACACTTTTTTTTTTCCACCGGAAATCACGTGACTAGTTGCGTTTCCGGTTTTCCGTCGGGAGGTAGCGCTAGTTACTTGCTAGAGGTAGTAAAATACATGGATTCTACTTGGAGGCTAGTAACAGTTACTAGCTTCGTGACCTAGTAACCGTTACTAGCTTGACCGTTACTACCTCAGGCTACTAGGTACCTAGTAACATATGTGACAAGCGGTTACTAGCTCTTACCTAGTAAATACTACTAGCTTTTTTTTAAGAGTGTAGCGCTTGAACCGGCGTGAACATGCATAAACCTCTTAAAGGAATGCTGAACCGAAAATCTAATTTGAGAAAACAACGCAGACTCGATAGGCGGGACGCTATAAATCCCAAAACGTCGCTCATAAAGTGGTATTTCCGACGGATCGTCGTATTTTTGTAAAAGAGCGCTCTCGCACAAGGCCGAAAAGACGCGTGACCTCCTGATTCTCATTTCCTCCTCTTTTCACTTTGACTCCGCGAGGGCGCGGTAAGGAAATGGAGCGAGGCCATTTCTCCTCCTCCTCAACTCTTCTGCGATAAGATGACGTCGACATTCGATCTCCCTCATTCACTCCTTTATTTTCCAGAAATACGGCCATACGCTCGAGATATGGGTATATGAGTGATGTTTTGTGGTTTATGGCACCCTGGTGAACACTTCTGCAAGCTTATTTTGTGAAATCCGAATTTCGGTTCAGCATCCCCTTAAGTCCCCACGTGGAACACGCCTATATTTCAGACGCCACAAGCCGATGGAGCCGATCAGGGAGCCCCGAAGCCGCGACTATCGTATTCTTTGTCTGTGTGTGTCGACATCGTCCAACCCGACAGAGCGCCCCTTTTAGAATCTGTGTTTGTACTTCTGTTGTCTAAAACGCGCCTCCGACTCGTTTGTTCACCGCCTCCAAAAACGGTGCTTCCATTTCCGCCCGATGACGTCACTAAATCGTCACGCCGACCGCGATCCTGGTGGTGTCACAGCAGCGGTGGTCGATGTAGCAGACCCCTGTTTCGACGCAGGTCGCTTTCCAGCTTGACAGTGCACGGAAGCTCCGGCAGCCAGGAGTTGGGACGCCGCGACGACAGCGACACTCGCGTTCGCTTCTGCTTTTCGCCAGCATTTCTACGACCGACCGCCAGGATCGCGACGTATCTGACGTCAATATATGTGACGCTCCGGCTTTGTGACGTCACTCTTTGCTACTTCGGGACCGCCTTCGACACATGGGCAGGATGGGACGCTAAACGCACCAGACGGAGACGCGTTCCAAGCACCGTGCTTTTCTACTAGCTTAACAAACGGAGGGCGTGGCTTATCATGTTCCCACTTCGTGATTGGTCCTTAGGTGTTCTTATCGCATAATGCCGCAACTTCATTGGCTGCGGAGAGATAATGAGATGCCCGGCCACGCCCCGCGTTTCATGGGCTCTCGGTGACCATAGCCTTGGACTGCGCCCTAGCTTACGGCGAACCGAAGCAGCATGAGCTGCGGACGCGTGCGCTCGGCGTACGTTGTTCTGCAGACGACAGCTATTGAGCGTGCTCATAACGCAATCCAGGGCCCAGTAGGCAATAGACGTCATAACTACAATAAGTTCGCCGACTTTAGCCGACAAGTAAAACAAATTCAAAAGCACGCAGAAGGCAATTATGACAATGGTGTATTAGGTTGACTATGGAACGCAAACCCTACCTTCGTAAAGGGTGGAAACCGGTGTAAAGGTATCAGTTTGTGTTTTCGCAAACCAAAGTTCGCGCCAAAACTTTTTTTATAAGTCTAACATTTGTTTGTTTTTGCTTCTTTACCGAACCCGACCCCTACCCTCCAAGCGTACGGTCACGTCCTTTAACGCAACTATAGAAAGAACGCTCTCTTCAGATAAGATCATGCACGTGGGTCCAAACGTATTTTTTGTTTTTGTTAATTGTTTGTATGTTACTCCTCAACATGTGTGCGAAATGTAATAAAAAAATTCATAAAACACAATAATTGAAGAGGAAAAAATTGTTGAGTGCGCCAGAACGGTATACTCGATTTTTGAAGTTTTCGTTTATGTCGCGTTTTGGTGACACCTATTTCGAAAACTGCAAATATCAGAAATCTGAAATATTTTTCACTTATAACAGATTATGGGAACTATTGATCTGAATATGTACAACGTTTAGATAAAGCAATGATTTATATATCAGTCGAAAGAATGTTTTAATAAGAATACATGACATAAATTGTAATGTTGTTGCCCTTAATTTTTTTTTTTATAACGGTTTAGGAATTTAGTGACAAAACGTGAAAGGAGCTATGTTTACGCATTTTTGACGCGAAATATGTAACCTCCACAATGCTGTACATATTTTAATCAACAGTTCCTATGATCTATTATAAGTGTTAAATATTTGAGATTTCTTATATTTGTAGTTTGCGCAGTAGTTGTCACCAGACATGAAATAAACGTATACTTCAAAAAACGAATATGCCGTTCCAGCCCACTAATAATTTTTTCTCTCTTCAAATATTACGTTGTTCGCAAATATTTTTAAATATGTTTCCTCCACATGTTTCGGAGTAACACTTACAAAATTAAAAAAACAAAAAGATATCTTCGAAATTGTGTGCATAATCTCATCTGAACAGAGCCAGATGGACATTTTCTTGGCAATGGTCGAGCTACTTTGTCGGACTCGCAGGAGGTATACTAACAAAAATGAGGTAACAAAATCAGGCAAAATGAAGGAAAAAAGGTGTATATAGCCGTGCTTCAAATGCGTCAGGCGAATATCCCGGCGACGTCGCACACGCGATAAAGAAATGTAGTCTAATTCCTCACCGCCAATCCTTTTTTTTTTTTTTTTATTAGGGAGTATTAGTAAAGACCGTACGCTAGAGCTCCGCGTCGCTAGCGGATGCTCCTGTGGTTACTTCGAAGCATGCATAGAGCATGCGCCCGCTAGGCCCGCAATCCGCAGCGTATATGGCCTCCAGAAATTCTCTATTAATCCTACTGTCGAGGCCGGTCATAACGAAGTCAACGGGAATCGGAAATCCCTTTACTATATCCGCTATTTCGTTATAACCGACTTCGGTTATAACGGAGTGCAAAAGGGAATGGGAAATGGCGATCGCTTCGCTGTAACCGCTATTTCGTTATAACCGACTTCGTTTTAACCGGTCTCGACGGTATAACGTATAAACGCGGTTTGATTGGTTGACAACTAATGGTGGATATACGCCGAATACTGTTTTGGCGGGTCGGTGAAAATCTTTGTGCTGGGATGCTGGCTAGTATTTCACACGCGTATACCAGGCAAATCCTTAGGCTGTGAAAGGAAAGAACATTGTGCGTTTATTATAAAGTCACCAGTGTATCTACTGGGACGTAAGGAAAAAAACACCGGTCGTTTTTAAGAGATGAGCCGAAAAAAGCCTATGTATCGTTTATCCCATAAATGGACGCCGAAAAGTTAGTATTCTGAAAACATGATCTCGGTCCTTGAGCGATTCGGCAAATCATCCACGTCCGCCGACAGTTTGCAAATGGAAAGAGCAATTGCAGCGTTCGTACGAGTGCGCACAGAAACCAGAAGTGCTCGCAAAATTGTAACACAAACCTATAAGGTCCATTATACTTACCCTGAGGTTCCGCAGCAGGGTATATCATTTCTGCGCAATGCAAAACAAAATAAAAAAAAAAGAAGCGTAGAAATTGACTATGAAACAAAAACACAGACACTTGAACTAAAAGCTAATAAAATATTTACTAGCTTTTACTTTGAACCGACTAACCCAATCAAGAATCGGGAATTACTATATGTATACACTGTTATTACAGCTAGATTGAGAGGTCAATATTGAATGAGCTCGTGACGCCACAAGTTAGAAGCACCGCTAAAGGCCTGTGCAAACTTGCGCGTGGTCCGTGAACGGCTCAGCGCTCCGTCAAAAACAAAAGCTGGAATCTCTTTCCGTTTTTCCGGTTGAACACGACAGCGAGCCGTTGCCAGCCGCGGTGAGTTGTAGACCAGGCTCGTGGAAGTGACTGCCAGCATCCAGTGGTTTCGTCACGGAACGGGACACCGTTGCTTGCCGGGACATGTCGTGGCGAATACTGAAGTCTCCCCGGCTTTGCCGTGAACTTTCTCCGGCTCGCCACGGGCACGGCGCCAGTTTGCATACCCCTAACTCTGTCGTCGGCGAGCAAGTCAGCGTCCACCCCGGAAAGGTTATCTGTCCCTTTTTTCATCGAAATAGAACTACTGCCTTGAAGTTTTACCAGATTAAATCCACTACTTCAAAACACAATCGGTGACAGTTCGAGTTTCATATATACTGGCGCCGTTTTTTTCTGGCTCATTTTACAGCGCTGTCATATATTGTGAACACTCTATAGACGCGCAATTTGCCAAGTGTAGTACGACTGCCAAAGGGCGGTCCAATCCAAACCAGAATCCGATCGTGTGGGAACGTACGGGACCCGAAAGCGACGTCACCGTTGACGTCAACGGATATATTTTCCGTGCTCCGGGTGACGGATCGAAAGTTGCAAATGTTCATCCTGCCGGGACCCGGACGCGCCCAGATTCCGCAGTAGCCAATCAGGGAAGGGCGGTCCACCATGACAGGACGAAGCTGTTCTCGCAACTAAAGTTTTATTAAATAAAAGAAAAAGAGAAACGAAGAGCGTAGTCGGCGCTGATTATAATCAACCAGCACCTACTCATTTATCAGGCACCACATATTCTTCGGAGCTGAAACGATTCACAGACCTCTATTCATATTAGCTCGCAAAAAACAAACCTCTTTATCTGACAGAGCTACCGACGGCACACTGTCAAGCTGTCAATAAATCGATTGCTCTTTTACGGGTGTCCAATGTTCTGATTTTATACTTGCGGCCTCATTAATATACAGAATGGGCGATTACTAATTTCTGAGGAATTAGTAAATATGCCCAATGAACTTCAATAATAATACAAAAAAGAGGACAACTATTTTTAATGAAGTGACGAACTCTAATTGCGTCAAATTGCCACGTGTGGCGCACAATCCACTAAGCTGAGAAAGAATTTTAAAAAAAATCGGCGAGCTTTCCTCCGCATCCGTTCAAAGGCCGGTGAGCATTTGTCTGCATCTACCGGTTTTGCGGTGAGTTTTTCTCCTGTGAGCTTTTCTCAGGTGAGCTTATTCTTCGGTGAGCTTTTCTCCGCCGCCCATCCCTTCAACAGCAGTTACAAAGTCACCCTTAGCTGCAGTTACGCTTCAGTTGCCACACTATATCTCGGACATTTATTTCACACGATGTGAAGAGTGCGCGTGCACATGGGCGTTCAAGATGCGCAGGTGCGCCCATAGCTTTAAAGGACAAAGAACGCGAGCGTAGCTGCATTGAATTCTGCCCGTGTAACTAGGTTATTAGAGACCTTAAGAGGCGAATACGCGTGTCGCGTACCGCCGGTCAGGTTGATGAGGAAGAAGACGAAGGCCACCAGGGCAGCGGGAAAGATGCACATCCCGAACAGCGTGTTCACGCACGTGTTGCACCTGCGGGACAGGCCAGCATCCCCGCGGTGCCTGCGTGGACCCGAGGAGGCCGTCTTTCATGTCCCGTACGAAAATGTCAGAACAAAAACTTGGAGGACGCTGAAGCTTCGCCTTTAAGAGTAGAAAGCAAGAGCGTTCTCGGGCCCCGTTCGCATCGCCTTCTCAATGCCCCTACGGACAATTGCGCTTGAGCGCGGTACGTTCCGTAAAGGCGAGCGGACGCGTATAGACCATTCCATTTAGCGCTCTCTGGGCGGCACCATTTTGTTAGACAGCAGCGCCCTCTCCATACATACAAGCCATGACTCGTGCAGAAGTAGCTGCCGCCACTCTAAACGACCCTCATATACAAAAGGTGATCGCTGCCCTCAGCAATCCTGCCAGGTGGAACAACCCAGCACTCAGAGAGTTCATGTCCGTACAGCACGAGCTCTCCCTGACGGACAGCGGCCTACTACTGAAAGGCAATTGCCTCGTTCTACCGGCTGCTCTCCAGCAACAGGCGATATGTCTCGCTCACATTGGGCACCAGGGCATCTCCAAACAAAAGCGCTCATGAAGCGAAAAGTATGGTTTCCCCACCTAGACAGCATGGTACAAACTACTCTTAAAAACTGTATGGCATGTCAGGCAACCATCCAACATCAAACCTCTGACCCCGCCGCGATTCCATCGAAGCCAAATCAACCTTAGGAGGCGCTCTCACTTGACTTCGCGGGGCCTTTCCCTAACGGCAAATACATAATGGTCCTAATGGAGGATACGTCACGCTACCCCCTCGTGGCGGTATTATCATCGTTGGCGGCCCCAACTGTCATCACCAAACTTATGAAGATCTTCAGTACTTTCGGGATTCCTAGGGTCGTCAAAACGGATAACGGGCCTCCATTCCAAAGCCTTGACTTCAAAAACTTCGTTGACTCGCTAGGATTTCGCCATCAGCGCATCACGCCTTGCTGGCCGCAAGCGAACGGTGAGGTTGAACGATTCATGCGCACACTTAAGCGATTTCTACAGACGACAACGGTGGAAAACTCTACGTGGACTTCCGAATTGAGCAAATTTATAATGGCCTATAGGGCGACACATCACTCAACAACAGGAAAAACGCCCTTCGAACTACTCTTTGGAAGACCTATGGGCTACCTCCTTCCCGATTCCGCAGACACTATACGTGCCACAGGCATGGCAACTCAAGGATTACGAAAATCGAAAGAAACACAAGACTTACGCAGATGAACACAGACACGCGAGACCTCACAACCTCGAAGTCGGAGATCGGGTACTGTGTAAACAGCCTCTGTTGAACAAGCTCACTTCTCCTTATGACCCGCAGTCATACAAAGTGATCGAAATTAAGGGGACACAGGTAACTGCTCAGAGAGATCAGAAAATGATCACAAGAAACTCAAGTTTTTTCAATCTTCTTCCTACGAGTGCGAAGCTCAGAGCACATAATGAAATGATTAATGCGGCGATGCTGAGGAAGAAAACTCCATGAATACGCGTCATACCCACCCTAACCAGGAAGCTGAACAACACATCGACGTGGGGGAGAGACGAGACCTGCAACCCAACGAAGCTCAAAAATCCAGTGAAGGACGACGTCCGACTCCGGAAGTTGAACAACAGCTCGACGTGAAGGAGGACGAAAGAAACCAGCGATTCGTTGAAGCCCCTGGCCCTGATCTATCGGGAACAGCACGAGCACGGCCGGTCCGTACAAGGTACCCTCCTACAAGACTCAGGCTTGTTCTGTCAGTTTGTACTTGACCTTCGCGCTATTTATTCCGATAATGCATATCCAACTAGCCCACCTCAATATTTTGGTAAAGACTCAGGGACTACGTCTGCTCCTGAAAAGCGTTTCGTTCTCTTCATTTCTTTGCTTCTCGGGGGAAGTGATGTAGCGATGTAGATTTTATGTTTGCGCGTGACCACCGTTTATAGCGGCGGGGACAAAGAAGAGGAAGTGGAATAACGCCAGTGAATGGGAATGGCTGCCCTATTTTTATTCTGCCCGCCGCGGTAGCACTCTGTTTGTTCAGCACACTTGCAACGCTTATCGGGTCTGGAACACACAGTTGATTCCTTGGTTGGAATGACAGTGTGTGACTTAAACAATGAAGACTGCATGCTTGGCAGGTGTAAGCAATGCCCAGGCATCACGCACGTCGCACCTTTGCTTATGAACTCCGCAGCCCTCGACCCCGACTTAGTGAGCAACGTTACCGTCTGTCAATGGGTCAGCGGAGCACGGTGCAAACTTGAGACAATGGTTCTTACGCCAGAAGAATTGTCCGAGTGGTTGCTAGAGATGCTGAAAGAACTAAAGACGCATCACTTCGTGAGCAAGGTTCAGGCGCGTCATCTACGCGACATAAAAATGCGTCTTACGCCAACAGAGCAATAGTGCTGCTAGATTTTGCTGAAAACTACAGCTTTCTTGTTCAGGACGCTCCACAATCATATCATTGGGCCAATACTCACGCTACAGTTCATCCCGTCGTCGTCCATTTTCGTCCACCAGATCGTCGTGACGAGCTCCACGTCATATCATACGCAATGATATCTGACTGTTTGGACCATACCACTGCAACGGTGTCAACTTCCCAGAAAATGTTCCTGGATGACTTGAAAGCCCAACTGCCTCACGTAGAACACATTCATTACTTCTCGGACGGTGCGGCGTCTCAATACAAAAACAAAAAAGAACTTTGTAAACCTCTGTCATCACGTGGAAGACTACAACCACAGTGCAACATGGAACTTTTTTGCCACACCGCACGGAAAAAGTGCCTGCGATGGAGTGGGCGGAACTGTGAAGAGACTGTCTGCGAAGTCAAGCCTACAAAGACCATCCAGCGGACAAATTTTAACACCACTAAATCTCTTCAACTGGGCACGTGACAACCTGACACAAATTCGAGCGATCTGGGTGCCGGAAAGTGATGTTCAGGTGCGGCGAGAAACGTTATTATCCCGGTTCAATGTCGCTGTACCTAGGAAGGCACCCTAGCTGTACCTATCCGCGGGACTAGAGGACTCCATTACTTCCAGCCAACCTCACTGACCGAAATGCATGTCGGCTTTACTTCTCCTTCAAGAACAGTAAACGTCACGACGGTGTCACGTCCTCAAATCGATTGTGTCTGAGAAGAGTAGATAGAGCAAGTATTCCGAAGACTCTCTACCCATCATCAGCTTGAGTGCCCGCCTTGGGGCCGACGAGCTGGGTTGGCTCGAACTTCAAAAATTATTTTTTTGCGTTTAAGAAATAACACTTTTTTTATAACACTGCCTATTTGATGTCTGGGTTCTAAATTACGTATTGCCTTCGTCAATATATTTTTAGACCGACCACCTCATACCGTTATTCTCAAGTGAATGTTGCTCTTTTTGCGCTACTTTCAAGATTGGCGATTTTTTCCTAGAAACACCGCAACAAATATTATACAAATAATATTTTTATAATGAACTTCAATCTAAGTGCTATCAATACAAATAAAATTTATGCCTGATAAGTTTTCCCTTTACGAGGAAAGAAATGTGAATATCGTCATTTTAGGCGATTTTTAGTGCCACAGAATGGCAAGATAAGGTTGAAATTACATGCAAGTATCTATTTGGGTATTTAAAGAAACCTATTTAGTTACTAAAAACAGTGTTATTTTACAGCCTAGTTGCAAAGCTGCCAGGAAAAGAAATGCCGTTGATAGCCTTTGAAACCAGTTGTTTGTGGTAATCAAGAAGTCGCCAAAAAAGCAAAAAAAAAATTTTACTGCAAAACTATATTCGAAAGGGCACTTTTACGTCGCCCTAAGTTCCTACAATTTTTTAAAACCAAATCCGTGATGGTCGATTTAAGGGCTGGATCGTTTGGCGTGGAATGACCCCAGTGCTGGTAACAATGATCAACATCTCTTTGTATCTACTGTTTACACTGAGCCTACTTAACCCAACCAACCTTCAAACTTAAAAGTGTGTTGAGGCCTGCAATTACTTCTTATCGGAATTACCGGGTAAACGTTTGGTTTACGGGCCGCTGTCGTTTGAACGAGCAGACGACAAAAAGCAGACACGTTTGAAAGAGTAGACGACAGTTCGAACGCATGCGCAATGGAGTGTGGCCAAGAAGCACCGCGTTCCGCGTCAACAGACCATTGGAATGTCACGTTGTCGGCGTCTGTGTGAGTCTGCGTACTTTTTTTCGAGCTGGAATTGTCGATTCTACGTCCTCATAGGACGATAGGAATTGTCGATTCCACGTCCTCATAGGACGATAGGCATTGTCGATTCTACGTCCTCATACCACTTTAGTCGCCTGACCTAAATTAGCAAGGCTCGTTAAGCCGCTAAACTTTGTGTAAATAATTTGACGAGCGGCGATTCATTCGCTTGAACGCCGCAGAATGGACGCCAAAACCATGATGAGATTCTTCTAGCTATTTTCGGTCGCGACGTCGCTCGTGCTGCAAAAGTATAGACGGTAGCGGCGATGATTGACGTTGAAGCTAAAAATCGGAAGCGGGAACAGACCAAGTGAATCAGGCGCAACAATTCGGTGATGGCCACTGGTACAATGATCAACACCTTGTATCTACTGTTTACACCGAGCCTACTTAAAAGTCTTTTGAGGCCTGCAATTACTTCTTATCGCAATCACCAGGGTCAAAGTTTGGTCTACGGGCCGCTTTGTTTGAACGAGCAGACGACAAAAGGCAGACAAGTTTGAAAGAGCAGACGACAGATCGAACGATCAGGCGGCCGTTTGAATTTCAAGACGCACTGAACCCGCGGGTGGTCCGGACAACTTGGCGGTTTTCCCTCGCTCATGTTGGAACAAACCAATTACACCTGGCGACCACAAGTATCCGTGAATTCAACCCAAAGTGTTGCCCGCACAATCAATTGTAGTTCGACCGCTTCTGTTTTGCCCTTTTCACGGCTACTCTCCACGTTCTCGGACGAACGGAGGAGACAGAAACACATGAGAACTGATCTTCAAACCTTTCCAGAGTCTTTTGGTACAGCCCCGTCGCGGCGTTTTGATGAGAAGGCAGATTTCTTGCCTGGTGTCTTCCAAAAGAACACAGGAATGCATGTCCCATACGGTGACTTCTGTCCACCGCCCCGGACCGGAAGTGCGCCCAACGCGCCACCACCGCGGCGTGACGTAACAGAGTTGAGTTCGTCTATAGCGTTGCGAAGAGCGCTTGAGCCAAGATTGGACACACAGCTGTGTTCACACGCAGTCGAGTGCAGTCAAGAGCCAATAAGAACGCCCTATCTTCGCTAGCGGCTCAACCATAACAAGCGAAATTCAAGGCAACATGGAGGGCCCGGCGACAGCGGCGAAATGGTTGATCTTGGGACAATCCCGCATGGCTTTCCCGACATTCTGTCCGGCTTGAACCATCGCAGCTTTTGAAAAACTTGCTCGCACATTATGCGCGTCCAAACTGTCCGATTCGGCGTGCGAACCGCCGGAACGACGTTCGAGGGCGAGGGTTTTCGTCGCACCGGAGCGACGGACGGGGCCTCCGTCCGGCGCCGGCGTGCGTCCAACTAGACATCGCCGCACGGCTGTCCGAATTTCGGAGGGCCGCAGCCAATGGCAGCACGGATGGCGCGAAGGTCATGTTGTCACGTGACTTTCGGCCCGATCGGGCGAGGAGGCGCTTCGTGGTTCGGGCAGTTCGGGGAAGCGGATCTCCCCCTCTTTTACAACGCCTACACACACACATGTGGCGGTGCGCGGTGAAGGAGATGGACGCCATCGAGTTTTCTCGCGCGCACAAAACAAGCTGCTGATCTCGCGCGCCATAGCAAGCCGTCCTTCTGGGACCGATCGAGGCCGTCAAAACCCGAATGTACTCCGTTTCACCTTACGATGGAGAGCAGCGGACGCTACGAGCCATTCCAATGCCGTGTGAGTGTCACGTGAACTTCGGGAGAGACGCAGCAATGCGCGGTGTGCGTAGTCACGTGATTTGTACGCAGTGCTCGCTTCGCTGGGATGGCTCCTAAGGTCCGCTGCGGTCCATCGCGATTAAGTGATGTTGAGCAGAAAAGTAACCTCACGGAAAATCTGTACACACGCACACTTTAATAGAATATAATAAAAATATTATGTTTGTTTTAAAGTCAGAAAAACCAAGAAGGGCGAGGGAAGTGTTTTATTTTTCTAGGCTAGGTGGCGCGAGCTACCGCCCGTTATATATATAGCCACCAGCATTCATCCATCCATTCGGTAGAGGGATACCCGAAACTGGGCGAAGCTGAACGGAGCGATCGGAACGACGCGTCGGAAACCATGTGACGCACTGATATTTAGTTACTCTCTCCATGCCCGCTGGATTTCCCGATCCCCAAGAGACGTGGAAACCGCAAAAAAGGCAGACGCTTAAATATGATTGCAGGGCCCCTATTAGGACCGAGTTCGACCGAGAGAGACCAGACCGGTTTTTAAGCCTCTTGCGATCTCTTAGGACCAGCTAGCGGAGCTGGTCCTAAGAGATCGCAAGAGGCTTAAAAACCGGTCTGGTCTCTCTCGGTCGAACTCGGTCGCAAGAGTGTGAACGGGCCTTAAAACAAAAAAGCAGGTTCCGCGAACGGAGAACCGGATACGCATCGTCGAGTGACGGGAGTGGACACGTGACCCTCTTCTCCTTTCTCGGCTTCTGATTGGTCGAACGCACCGCAAGGACGCCGCAACGCACTCAAACGCGAATGTGCGTATGGGCCTTCATTCTGTTCTCATGATCTTCCTGCCAGTGATTAGGAAGTGAGGCGGACATGGTCTATACTCTGTTTCACCTTATGATGTACCGCAGGAAAGGCTACAAGCGCGAGCTCTTTGCTCTAGGGCACACCTCGGCGGCACAAGCTCTCGTGCGTTAAGAGTAGCTCCCAACGCTATGAGCTCGCGCTTCTAGCCTTGTCTGCGGTACAACATAAGGGGAAAGGGATAGCAGTCAGTAGTGTGTCTGGCTTGAAACCGGAGGGTCGTAAGATCGAGTCCCGCCTAAAATTCTTCGAATTTTTCTTTGAGGCAAATCAATCACTTTGTAAAGTAAAACCACGTGAGACATGCGCCGGCTTTTCATTCGCATCGCATGTCATGTATTGAACCACTTTCATTCCACGCGTGACGTCACGTTTCACGTTGTTTAAAATTCCTGCGCGAGGTCATGTGACGTCCATGACCAATCAGGATTTCCCCGTCACAACGCCACCGACGCCGGCTTTTCTGCGACACGAGCTCCTTAACGCTGCCGCATTAAAACCAGAATGAAAATTATCAGATCCAGTCCGCTTCTGAAATTGGGCGTGAACCAATGTTAGGATTAATCCGGTGGAACTTTTCTGTTTGTTTTTCGTCTGCGAACTGAAAGTTTTTTTGTTTTTTTTTTTTTGCCCATTTTTGGATCTACTTTTAATCCGGTCTTTCGCGGGTGAGGCTTGGGCAGCTCTTTTAACGGAGCGGCGGTTCGGCCGCCGGCATGCTCCGAGTCCTTGGCGGTTCCGACGAGGTGGGTGCAAGCTCGAGCCTGAGATTATACGGGGTCTGCGAGGAAACCGAACCCTGTTTTTCGCACCACAAAAATAAACTAGATATCGCGGAGAGCTCAAACTTCGTCAGAATGTAGCCCCAGCCATTCGAGCAAGATGCCTGAGTTTCAGAACCAACCGTTTTCTTATTCAAAAGTCATAAGTGATTTTCTTAACATTTCAGTGGAAAAATGGCGGCGGACGGCTCTCTCCAATACATGACGCTCTATGGCGCCAGAAACCGAAAACGGGAAAAATTGGGCCCCATTTTTCTATTTAAATTTTCAGAAAATCGCTTATAACTTTTGAATAAGATAACGGGTGGCGCTGAAACTTTGGCCTCTTGCTCGAACGGCTGGGACTACGTTCTGACGGAGTTTGAGATCTCCGTAATTTCTAGTTCATTTTTGCTGTGCGAAAAACAGGGTTCGGTTTTTTCGCAGACGCCCGACATTTCATTTTCCCCTATAGAGGCGTGAGAGGTGATACCGCAAAGCGCGATCTGTTCGGCAACCTAGCTTGCCGACCGCTTGCTTCGGTTAGCTGGGCTTTCAAACAGAAAACGTTCGGCACCCTTCGCTCTGTTCCGGGACACTGTAGTATAATATCAGGCGCGAGCTTTCACCGAGCCTCGTCGGAGCGCCAAGCGCCTACAGTATGTCGGCGGCCAAAGCGACCGTTTCCCGCTCAGCGTCGACCGCCTCTGCATTTAGGGTCAACAGAAGCGCGACACATTTCTCGCGAAGTCTACAGAGTTAGTTCGCACACAGAGATTAAAAATTCGCCAATATTTTTCTTTTAGAGCGTAAAACCGGAAGAAAAAAAAAAACGGTCGCGAGTGATCTGTTTTAAATTTTCCCCCGAACGCCATTTCATTGAAACGTTTTAGTAATTGGCTATGCCCTTGGTGACCGAACACTGACTATCAGCTCTGGTCACCATCGTCATGGCGCATATCGAAGCCCGCATTTCTAAATCTGCGTGCCCTTAATTAAGAAGCATGTCTAAAATCAAGATGACCGACCACTGGCTTTTTTTTATACCAAGTGAAATCGTATTTTGTTCGTTGTCTTTTCGCAACAAGTGGCTCTGTATATACTTACCAGGGTTCTAGAAATGGACGAGAAAATAAAAGGTTGTAAACAACAGCGACGCTTGAAAAAGCAAATGATGCAGGTTCTTACCCGTTGTTTCTTCCTCGTCTTTCGGACGAAGCAGGTCAATAAGGCGTATCAAACACAGACAAAGCTGTCCATGGCGCACATATACTTAGAAATTGTTCCAACTCTAGACCCTTTCCAAAACCCCATCAAGCGACATTGGCCCAACGCAGCTCTCTTTTCTAAGACATACTATAGTAGGTTACAAGTCAAGAAGGTAGCGGCAAATGCCCCTCAAAGGGAATCATATATCCCTCCGCCACCTCCGCATCCAATAGCGTCCCATCGTTTCCGTGACGTTGCGGCCAACGCGTGAGGAGGGTCGTGCCTTTCTATACATATTTGCTTTATCTCTCGACTTTGACTTAGCATTGTGGAAGCCACGAGAGGGAGATCAAGTCTTCCCCCTTCCGATGGAAACAAAGACGACTTTCGGGGGTTAGCTTCCCCCTGCGACTGATACAAAGGCTGCTTTCAGGGGCTCGGTTCCTTCTCCGATAAATACAAAGGTCGCTTTCTTAAAAAGTGGGGGTCGGAGTTAAGTTGGCACCACTCTGTGGCCATTATCTATCCATTGAGCGGAACAAGGAGCGTTTCCAGTGAACTCTTCTTTCGACTGCGGAAGGATTTGAAACCGGCGCACCACGCTTGTGGGAGGAGCTTCTCCTACCTTCTTAACTTGTAACCGACTATAGAGGAACTGATCAAACGGTGACTGACTCGGATTATTTTTGCAGCAGCTGCTGGATGGCGCCCACTTTTGGGAAGGGTTTATTGCTTCAATTAAATTAAGTTTTTTTTTTTTCTTCTTTTTTTAACTTACCAATAGGTGCGTACGGGGATTCTGCGTGAGCCAACAACTGGAGTTAGCAAAGTTCAATCGAAATAAAAAGCCACAGAGCAGCGCACGCGCGGAGCTTTGATACCTAAGGCTTTCCAGCCGTTAAAACAAATTGTGCATATGTAAAAATCATGTACTTGCCTGCGGGGCCTGTTTGGGTTTATACAAAAAAAAATTAAATAAATCAAAGCAGTGTTATAAGGATACCGTCCTCAACTTAACAGGAGTGGAAGCGATTAAGCAACGAAGAATTAACACTGTGTCGTAAGACTGGCGAATATTTACATTGCGGAAATATTGATCTCGTTGCTGATTGGCTTAAAAGATAAGTAGTTTGAGGTCACCTCATTGGTAATAACTAGAAATAATGTAGGAACATTTTCGTTTTTTTGTGTGTGTATTTTATGTATTCGGTGTTTTCGTGTTGCTCGGCTTACCAGCTTCAATGAAAGCTTACGATATTTCATGTACGACCCCAAATGCGCACTAGCTGGGGTGACTTAGCTTCGCCTTGATGAGTCGAAAGTGATTTTAAAAAGTAAGCAATCATGATTACTTTTATTGTTGCAGGGCCCAGAAAAGCCAATGTACTTTCAATAAATTCTACTCTCAAAGCTACCAAGCGATAGCCTTTCTTATGTCGTATAGTCCCTGCTCGATCATGTCCAACACGGGTTGAGAATATGCGACTTAGCTATGGCGCGGCTACTCGCTCCATTTTACCTTTGCAGTGAGGAACCGCAAAGCCAGAACCTTAGAACGAGACAAAACATTGAAAGGAAACAATCGAAGCCATATTCGTTCCTACGCCTTGTTTACGGTGAGCATCTGCAGTAGAGACACGCCAAATGTGTTTCGTCAGCCGAATACTGTGCGAAAACTGTCACGAAGGGCTGTGACACCAGGCCGTCACGTGACACCATGATTTCCCGTGACACCATGCTCAGTGCCACAGCGCAGACCGTCGTATTTTTGAGGGTCTGAACATTTTATCAGCCCCATCATTCGCCGAGAGCCCTCCGTAGGCGATGGACTCTCCCAAGCGCTTTGCGGTAGAGCAGACGCTCCGGATTACTTAGAGTGTGACGTCACCTTAACGGCACGATATCATGTGACAACGCCACGTCACAGTCATGTTAGCTTATCCCATTACGTGACGTCAAGAACGCACACAGCATGTGTCTAGTGCTCATTCGCAACACATTCTCTGCTGCCCGGTCTTTGTCCGCATGATCAAGCACTGTCACATCAAAGGAGAAGAAAAGGGCGTTTTGCGCAGTATTCGTGCGCTGCGCGAAGTAGTTCTCGCGGGATTTGGTTCTCAAAGGAAAGAAGCGATGGTTTTGGCTTTTGAAACGTGTACGTCTCGATAAAATAACATGAAGCTAATTCAAGACGGACCTACATATATATTCGTGTACTGCAACAAAATTATTGCGCCTATTTTATCGTCTAAATGTCAACCAAGTTGTGACCCCACCAGAAATACACTAATTAGTTGTTTAAAAAAGACACCAAAACGTTATTTTTAACAAACAAACCGATTACCAAATTGCACCTGGTGGATGTTCCCGAATGCCGTTACATCTCCTTTCCCATAAAAAAAAAAAAAAAATTGTCTTTTCACTTTGGTGAAGAAGGAAGACCAGCGGAAAAGTAATGGCCGGTCGCAAGTCGGCAAGCCAGAGTGGAAAGGCTCGGAAACCAGATACGTGGCTTGCCGCCGTCGCTCATACATGGCCAGAGTTCGGTGTCTTCATTTCTTTGCGGGGGACACGATCCTGGCGCGCTCCCTGTCGAACCGGACCAAACCGGATATCCCTTCTCTCCCGCTCCTCTCCCCTCTCCCCGCTCCCCTACAGGGACCGGGGAGAGGGGAGTTTGAAGCGGAGGTGAATCACTTTTTCGCCTCCGCTGACACAGTCATCGGCATCTCGAACGACCAGGTTGTCCAGGTTGTAACGCGTCGACGCCACCAAGTGGCGAAGCTCACAACCACGCCGGCCTTGTTAGAACCTTGCCCGTGAAGTTAAAGATGACGTCACGAGCGCGCTGGAGGCGCCTGATCTCCCAAGACGCATCGCGCTCTCGATGGCTGTTGTTTCAGCTGGAATCGGCCGTTTCGAACTAAAGGTAAAGCCATTCGTTACAAATGCAAACGTGCGATTATCATTAGCAGATATGGTTGATCATGTTTAACTTTAGTCTGAACGTGAGAGACATATTTAAATTTTCATTTCAGTATCACTTTATTCAGCACAGGAAGGGGAGATTTAGCAACATTCCGCGAAGAGCCGCACTTTTTTTTTTTTTTTTCTACAGTTCTTGAGGTAAATACAAGCATAACGTAATTTTTTTTTTTCGGGCTTGCAACAATGTTTTCCGCGACGCATTACAAACCCGTCAGTGGTAATAGCAAGAAAGAAGGTTTACCAAAGTGTGTGATGCTTTCATCTTCAGTGGACTCCTCCTCTGTTAAAATAAAGGCACACGTTTGTTTTTATTTTTTAAGTACGTCAGGAAAATTAACTTTGCGTGTATGTGTTTATGGGGTGTTGTAGCGTATCTGGCCTGGGTGGAACCCCCAAAAAAGGGGTCACAACCCTCAAAAAGGATTAGAGGGGATTATTTCCCTGACCTCCCGCCCCTGGAAATGGATTAGCATGGATTGTGCTGGGACCCCTTCTTTGCATTAGCCCGAGGCAGTCGTCGCGCTCTGATACGACGCTGGACACGGAGCCTTTGTTACGCTCCTCGGACACTCGAGAAGTGCATGCGTGGATAGACTGAGTGACGGGGGGCCTAGGGAGCCTTCATGTGCGCTTTGCTAGGGTGATGCCACCCTTTGTAATACCACTCGCCGACAAACCAGCAGCCATTTTGGTTCTCGGCGATAATCCGTGGGGCTTATAACCCTCCCGGAAACTAGCACCTTATCTTACAAGTTCTGAGCAACGTTGCGGAACCCACGGAGGGAGGATTAGCCTTTTCCCCCTCGGATGGGAGAACCAATGGACACAAAGGCCACTTTCCGGCGCACGAGGAAACAATGAGAGGAACAAAATGGCGGTGGAAGAGGGTGTGGGAAAGGGAAACAGGCAGTTGGCATCACTCTCTCCGAAGCGCACATGAAGGCACCCTAGGGGGGCCATGGGGGCTTGAAGAAAGCCGGGTGGCCACATGGTGGAGAGCGCTCGAAATTTGGCTTGTCTTCTTTTGGATCGGCAGAAACACTTTGCTACTTCAAGCAGCCAACGGCCATGAAATTAACCGCTGATGCTATCGTGACCTACGATGGCGACATAACGACTCCTCGAAATGTGGCTTGTTTTGGATCGCCATGAACACTTTGTTACTTATCTACTAAGATGGGACGAGCTGCAAGTCTTTGTACCTTTTCAACCTTTTGAATAAGGTTTTTTGATCTGGGTCCCATAATAACACTTGAGTATTCTGTGCCGGTCATTTGACAGTTTCATATACCAAGAGCTTAGCACTCGGAGATGCATGTTTAAAATTTCTTTTTAGATATCCCAGCGTACGTTTTACAAAACAGCAGATGTTGTCGACATGCTTACCCCATTTTAGATTATTCTCAATTGGTACAACTAGATATTTGTTTGAGGTCACTTCTTTCAAGGGAAAACCATTCACTGTGTATATATAAGGTAACTCAGTTTTCTTATCTGAAAGTTGGAGTAGTACGGTCTTATCAGTATTAACCACCATTCCCCATACTCTGCATTAAGACCCAATTTTTAGAGCGGAGCTCTTAGGCGCGCGTTTCCGGCTTGAGCGGCGTCGCCGTCGCTGTCGGCGTAACCGCGCGGTGCATTATGGGTATATTTCCCCGCTACATTTTGCGGGAAAAATTTCCCGCTAAATTTAGCTGGGAAATTTCCCCGCTAAATTTTGCGGAAAAGTTTCCCCTAAATGGTAGGAGAGGAGGAGGGGCATAGCCTCCTCGCCGTACCTTCCCCTCCTCCTCCTCAAGAGCTGCGCTCTAATTCGGCGTTACAAGAAATTGTAAACGTCTTTCTTTTTTTTTTTCTTTTTTTTGTAGCGCAATACGTCAATGCTTTGAGCAGTGTCATTTATATATACTTAAAGTTAGACCTTAAAGGGGCGGTGCAACGATATTCAATTGGAATGTTTTTCACTTAACACGAGCTTACTGGCACTAGTGGGACTCAAGGATACTCGCACGCAACGCCACTGACCAAGAAACTCCTTTGTTGCGCTGTAATTTCGAGGGCAAAACCGAGTGTTTTCATTCAATCTCTCCTTCGCAAAACCTGATGACGTAGCTGGGCGGTAGCAGTACCGCCCAGTGACGATATTTGAATGCGGCTCATAGATTGGACCCGAGCATGGCGTGGACACTCGATTTGGACTCGTGATAATCGATAGCTCGAGAAGCATTCGGGTAGTGTCTTGTGTCCAATCGCTGCAATGACGACAACAGCCGAACGATAACAATGTATGGAACTCAGCGCGTGTCCTGTGCCTTGCCAACCCCAGCGCATACTATGATCAACATTGGCGGCATAAAATCGGCTCCAGATCACGCGGCCGCTTGTTCTGGCTGCGAGTTGAGGGGGTGAACTCTGCTCGTTTTTCTTTATTTTTTTCTGCGACTTCGATTGCGTGTGGTGTAAAACGAACGGGTATTTCACAGGTCATTAACGTCAGGGATTCGTTCTAAGCGGTATTTGCGCAAAATACAAAACTCGTTGCACAGCCCCTTTAAGGGATGGGTGAGAACGGCGGGGAGTCCCTTCGGTTGTCCCGCTCCCAGCGCGAGCTTCCTACTTTCGACACCGCGTCTCGTGAGCTTCGAGCATGCACGCGCAGGCACGGTGGAAGGCAATGGACGTGTGCTGCAGGCGGGGTATCCTAGGGAGACGCCGTGTCGTTCTCTCAGTGTTACCGAGTGTCCTGCGGCCTGACATGGCGGAGACTTGCCTGCAATAGACTTGACTACGCGAGACTTGGCTGCCCTGGAGTCGGATCCCAGCCGAGCTGGAAGCCAAAGCCATTTTCGTTGAGTCGAATGAAGCGCATAGGGGGCAATCTAACCCACTTGTACGAGAAATCGATATATTCAATAAGCGTTTCGATCGAGTGCCGATCACTGCATCTCCATGCAAACGTGTGGGACACGCGTCTCATGACTTGGCACGCCTCGAAAAACTCGAATTCTAAGCGTATAGACCTTTCCAAAAAAAAAGTTCTCCTGGCAGGTTCCATTTTCAGTGTTTGCGCGTATGGCGCGTAATTCGCTCCATTTTCGAAGCGACGAACATCCGCGTGCTCGGGCTGAGGAAATCTCACGCTGGGCTGAGGACTCGTAAAAATTGGAATGGTGTATACATTCGTGAAATAGATCGATCTCACGAAGCGTTGTACGCATGCGTGACGCCACCATAACGGTAGTGCACAGGAGGCAGGCGTCAGTGCACGAAGGCAGCTCGTGCTGAATCCAACGTTGCCTGTATCGCACTCTGCTCCCGCAGACCCGCAGCGAGGTTGACGCGCGTGCAGAAAGACTACGATTCCCACGCTGCATTCCTATCACGGTGGCGTAGCGAGAGTGGCTGCTGAGATCAACATACTGTACACGCGAACATCGTTTCGCAAGAAGTTTCATGTCTATTTTTGAGAGCTCAACTCAGAGGTGGTGAAACATTAAAATGAAAACAAAAACGAAGGGCCGTGCATCTCCCACGTCTTATGCATGGTGTAAGATACGTGTAGGTGAGGAGAGGACACAGACGGCGAACACTGCGACGCGATCGACCAGATAAAGTCCCCATGGCGTGCGCCCGAGTAGCCTCAGCCGACAGCGCCTCCGCCGTCCAGACGGAAGAACTGAGGAATAACGAGACAAACAAAACCAACAAATGTGTATCATTTCCATTGAACCCAGGCCCGCGCTCAAATTTGCGCTCCGAGCTATCTGCTGGCCTTGATCGACGCTGGCATAACCACCGCCCCAGAGTTCCCTCCGCTTCAACGCGCTCATAAAACTGTTATTGACACCCTTGAGGTACAAAACTAGAGTCAATGACGAAACAGTGCCTAAACAACATGCGTAGCGCAAGTGCCAAGTTCTTCAGAGATGGGGCACCCATAAAACGACTCTAAAAATAAGCATATCGCCCATAGAGGAGCATGGGAAACCGGGCCCGCGACAGGCTGCCATTAGCCGCAAGTCGAGGAGCCATCTGGCGGCGCCACTTGCAACCAATGCGTGAAGAGGACTTTATCTCACCGCTGCGACGCGCGCCGTGTACACACCTATATATGTCTTACACCGGGGGCCTTTACAAGCCTATTCGTCGTCTGCACACTGGTTCGTAAATTCGCTTCCGGAAAGCTTGCTGAACGCAAAAACGCTCAGAACGCCATATTAGAGGCAATCTTCCGTACATCTATATTTCCAGTGCATAGTTCCCTAATCAAACCATTACTTTCCATATTTAAGGAACACAGGCATTTGAGGCGTGCGGTGGGACAGTCCAAGTTGATTGCAAGACAAGTCTAAAAAGGCCGAATGCTAATGTGAATTTTTTCTAATTCTAGACGTTCTAATACTATCAAAATTCTCTGAGGATTGCAGTGTTTTTCTTGTTAATGTAATCTGGACAAAGTAAAGTTCTTGAGAATGCAGAGACCTTTGCATCATCGCTTGCTACTCTTCGTCGATGCATTTCGTATTTTCTGAACGGCTAAACTAGATTTCCCCTTGGTAAGGTCAAATATCAATATCTTACTTTGGCTGCGACGACTTATTTTGTTGACCTAATAATTGCCATTTATTTTTTTTATTTACAAGAAACCCTGCAGCGCCTAAGCATTAGAGCAGGGGAGTGAGATAATACAATCATTCAGACGTCAGTACACGTCATCACAGTACACTTCAGCCACAAAAAAAAATCTACACATTATAACCCTTTTTCTTTCACAGTGATACTATATCCGTGGGCACACACGTTTGAACTCATCATCACAGGATGTTTACACGTCAACATAACACTCTAAACTAATACATGTACACATTCACAATTCATTCGAGAGTTTTAAAAAAGTTTCATTATCAGCCGATACCATATCTGCAGGCAATTCATTCCATTCGCCTATCGCTCTTGGAAAAAAAGAAAACTTCATGTAGTTTGTCCGGCATTTTATTTCACGTATTTTCTTGCTATGATCCTTCCTTTTTGAGATGTAATGAGGCGTTTTCAGGTATATAGATTTATCAACCCCAGTTACGTTATTGTACATTGCATGAATAAGTTTTAGTCTGCATTTCTTGCGTCTGGTATTTAGATGTTCCATTTCAATACAAGCTTTCATCTGCGTTACACTTTCAAACCCAGAATATTTGTTGAGGATAAACCTTACTGCCCGATTTTGTACACCCTCGATCTTATCTATCAAGTATTTTTGTTGCGGATCCCATACGGCGCTTGCATACTCTAAGTGTGGTCTTACCAACGCACGATACGCGGCTTCTTTTAGAACTTGGGGTGCTGTACGCAGGTTTCGGATGACTAAACTAAGAATTTTACCAGCCTTAATCAAGATCATATCTATGTGATGATTAAAGGACAAGTCTTCAGAAAGAATAATTCCCAGATATTTAAACTCTGACACTTTTCGAAGGGGGTCCCTTCCAATTACGTAAGATGAATCAATACTACTTTTCTTTTTACTAAAGGTAACATGAACGCATTTTCCTGCATTTAAACGTAGTTTCCAGTTCTGGCACCATATACTGATAGAGTCCAAGTCCTGTTGCAACTGTAGTGCGTCATTGGTATTTCTTATTACGTTGTAAATAACGCAATCATCTGCGAATAGCCTGATATTAGAAAGGACAGAGGATGCTATATCAATAATAAAGATTAAAAATAATAGTGGCCCCAAACAGATCCCTGTGGGACACCCGAAGTTACGTCCACAAATTTTGATTTTTTCCCCCCTAAAACGACACATTGTTTCCTTTCACTTAAGTAATCTTTTATCCATGCGAGTACAGTACTATTAATATTAAGTGCGCTCATTTTATGTAACAACAAATTGTGCGAAACGGAATCAAATGCTTTACGAAAGTCGATAAAAATGGCATCAGTCCTGTAGCCTATTTTCCGCTACACTAACCAGATCATGAAAGAATTCTATTAATTGAGTACTGCAAGAAACGCCCTTGCGAAAACCATGTTGGTTTGGACAGAAAAAAATATTATCTTCTAAGTGATTCATTATATTAATATACATGATATGCTCCATGACCTTACATCCTATGCAACTCAGTGAAATAGGCCTATAATTATCTACTGTCAATTTTGATCCACTTTTATGAACTGGCACAACATGCGTTTTTTTCCATTCTTTTGGCATAACCCTGTTTCAAAAGATTTGCAAAAAATTATGTGCAGGTATTTGGACACTATACATGAACAAGCTTTCAATACCTAAAGGCTGAACTTCATCGGACGAATATGCTGCGAATAACCGACGAATTTTGCCCGGCGGCTTTTGCTCTGCGCGTGGAATCAACACAGTGGCTGCTACGTCGCGCGCAAAGCGAGCGTGCCGTCGGGCGGCGTTCGCCAGTTATTCGTCACATAATTCGTTGCATGGAGTTCAGCCTTTAGGGGACAACTCATCCGGACCAGAGGCCTTTTCTACCTGCAGGGAGTCTAAACACTTTTTTATTCCCTCTACCGTATTTGTGACAGGAGGCATTATGTTTTTCACTTTATCCCTTATCACCGGCAGATTGCCAGAGTCATCTTTGTCTAGGAATATGGACTTAAAGGGGCTATGCAACAATTTTTTTACTATGCGCAAATACCGCTTAGAACGCATCCCTGACGTTAATGACCTATGAAACACGCGTTCGTTTTTCACCCCATGCAATAGAAGTCCCAGAAAAAAATTAAACAAAAACGAGCAGCGTTAACGCCCTCAACTCGCAGCCAGAACAAGCGGCCACGTGATCTGGAGCCGATTATATGCCGCCAATGCTGATCATAGCCACGCGCTGGGGTTGGAAAAGCACAGAACACGCGCTGGGTTCCAGACATTGTTATGGCTCGGCTATTGTCGTTGTTGCACGATTGGACACGGGCCACTACCCGAATGCTTCTCGAGCTATCAATTATCACGAGCCCAAATCGAGTGCCCACGCAATGCTCGGGTCCAATCTATGAACCGCATTCAAATATCGTCATATGGGTGTACTGCGATGCCCACGTTGCGTCATCGAATTTTGCAAAGGAGAGATTGAATGAAAATGATCGCTTTTGTCCTAGAAATTACACCGCAGCAAAGGAGCTTCTTGGCCAGTGGCATTGCATGCGAGTATCCTTGAGTCCCACTAGTGCCAGTAAGCTCGTGTAAAGTGAAAAACATTCCAATTGAATATCGTTGCACAGCTCCTTTAAAGTAGTCATTGAAACGATTAGCTTTTGAAGAGTTATCAGTTATGACTGTGCCAGAAACAGCAATGCTAGGAATGCCGGTTGTCTCTTTTCGCATTTTCCGCAGATAACTCCAGAATGCTTTGGCGTTTGTGCTGATAGCGTTTGCAAGTCCAGTAAAATATACTTCCTTAGCATCACTTATGGCCTTCCTATAGACGCTTTCTAGTTCTCTTAGACGATGCTCAAGATTAGTGCAGGGGTTCTTTTTATATTTTTTATACATACGGTAGCGTTGTTTCACTATTTTTTTTAGTTTTCCTGTTCATCCAAGGTTTATCAGGCTTCGATTTGTCTATCACGTGCTTAAAGGGAATGTGGTTGTCAACGAGTGATGATAGCAAGTTTTTAAATCTGGTCCACAAAACGTCAACATCCTCAGATAAAGATTCTGCCGTGTACATGTCCAATTCACTCTCAAGCTTGCTTATGATTTCATTGTAATTGGCTCTACTGTACATGTACACTTTTTTAACATCACAGCTAGCAGGAACCAACTGAGGCAGGAGGAACTTGGCACTAACTATGTTATGGTCACTTATATCAGGTAAAACACTCACACAACGAACCACGCTTGGATCATTGCATTAGTATCAAATCAAGAATATTAGTTCCCCTTGTAGGGGACAAAACGCACTGTTCGAGACCATATGTATTAATGACGTCATTAAATGCTGAAGAATTTCCACTGGGTGGTATTGCTCCATCCCATTTCAAACTTGGCAAATTAAAATCTCCAGCCAAAATAATGCGGTCATCAGGAAGGGAGGCCAAGATAATATCTAACGACTTTATATAGTTTCATTACTCGCTCCAGGGGGGCGGTAGAAACAACCTAGTGCCATCGTACCCCTATCAGGCGTAGTCAATCTACACCACACAGATTCTACGTCATTACACTGAATGCCAATTTCAACACTGTCCAGCGACTCTTTAATTATAATAAACACTCCCCCCCCCCTCGATGACGTCTATCTTTTCTATAAACCCGATAGTCCGTAGGAAATATTTCACCGTCCTTTACCGCGTCGTCTAACCACGACTCAGTTCCAAAGACTATGTCTGGGTTTAAAACTTGCAGCAGACCAGTGAAGTCATCAACTTTATTTTTGATACTTTGACAGTTTAGCAGGAGAACCGTGCATTCAGTCATACTATTCTGTGCCTCGTCATTTTTTATTTAATTTCTTTGCAGATTGTGTATCTTCATCCCAGATATAGGCTTCACCGTTTATGATCAACTTATCGTGCACTAGGGAAACTTTATCTTGACTGTTTTGCTTTCTTGCCTTGCCAACATTCCATAACTTGAGTCGAATATCTCTGACACGTGGCGAAAAGTCCCTCGAAATGACATAGTTAGTGCCCTTCAATTTCTTACCGTTGCTAAGAATTTTGTCAGTATCCTTGTAGGATGCAAAGTTCGCAATGATCGAGCGATTTTTGTTAGGTCCATACTTTCCAATCCTATGCACTCTCTGCATTTCCCCGACCAATATTTGCAACTTATCCCGACAGAAGGCCCGAATTACATTTTCAGTTGTTTCCCAGCTCTCACGTGGATCATGATCTTCGATACCGTAAAAGATAAGATTTTGTCTCCTGCTTTGATTTTCTAAATCATCTAGTTTTCTAGCCATGTCATCTACGTTTTCTGAGTGTGCTTGGACCTGGTTATAAACCCTAGCTGTATCCCTCTCAACATGCTCAAACGCTTGCATTTTCAATCCTAAGGACTCGATCCTTGCCCAAAAATCGCCGATTAGGCCATCCAAGTTCGCTTGTCTCTTTTCTATGTCGTCTAGTTTGACTGTATTAATGAACAAGTCTTCACCAAGGAAGTCGTAAACGTAGAAAACTGTTTGAACAGCAGTAGAGGCTTTATTACACGACGTTTCGGGAAGAGACTTCGCTTCTTCAAGTACACTTGAAGAAGGGAAGTCTCTTCCCGAAACGTCGAGTAATAAAGCCTCTACTGCTGTTCAAACATTTTTCTACGTTTTCGTCTAGTTTGCTCAGGATAGTAGCTTGACCTTCCTGTAAGTTCTTTAAAATGGCGGCCATTTCAGCGTCAGGGCCAGGATTCTCCTCAACATCTCCAGCCAAAAGCAGTAGCTTTAAGAAAAACAATCTTACTGATACAAGTAACATTTTTGCTCTTTGTGGGAAAGGCAGCAGCAACAAGAAGCGATCATCACTACGGTAACCGGGAACCTCCACCCTTACCTGTAGCAAAGAGAAGTGCCTGATTACACACATGTTGGCGCGATCGCTGCCGCCTTTCCCACTGAGGCCAGCACGGTCAAGTAGAGTCCTTTTGTGCATTCCAGACAGGAAGTCATCCGATGTTCCCGGACGGACGTGACGTTGATAATCATGCCCACAGTGATAGGCATTCCAGCAGTGACGAGGCTGACGAGTGTGGTTGGCGAGTAGATCCCGAAGATCGCCTGGCTTGTGCTGCATGACATCGTCGATCCCAAGGAGCAGCAGCTGTAGCAAACAGAAGTGCCTGATTACACACATGTTGGCGCGATCGCTGCCGCCTTTCCCACTGAGGCCAGCACGGCCAAGTAGAGTCCTTTTGTGCATTCCAGACAGGAAGTCATCCGATGTTCCCGGACGGACGTGACGTTGATAATCATGCCCACAGTGATAGGCATTCCAGCAGTGACGAGGCTGACGAGTGTGGTTGGCGAGTAGATCCCGAAGATCGCCTGGCTTGTGCTGCATGACATCGTCGATCCCAAGGAGCAGCAGCTGTGGCAAACAGAAGTGCCTGATTACACACATGTTGGCGCGATCGCTGCCGCCTTTGACCTAAAAGTAGTCATCTCCGCACCTAGAAAAAAAAAATACTGGTGTATGTCCTTTTTTTTTTAAACAAAATTTACCCTTGGCGTGCTTGAGAGAAGCGAAGAGCAGGATAATCGCGATAAGTAATTATTTTAACAAAATATAAGAATGACGACCACCTGCGCAAGCTCGCAAACCACGCAGTGAGCAGATATAGAAAATGCACAGCCGCTGTTTTTTTTTTTTTTTTTTTTTTACTATTTTATCACCCGAGTCTGAAAAATAAACAGTAACACTTGGTGCGAAACGATGTTCGCGTGCCAAATTTTCGGTATGTGCGTTTTAAATTCAAATTTTGCAAGGCGTCCCAAATGTGCTGGCCACTACGGCCGCTCCCTGTAGAAGAGAAACAAAAAAGGAACAGCAGACAAGTAGCAGAGAGGCAAGATAGTGAACTTTCAACATCTTGACTCCACTTTTTTGTTCCCAGTCTCGGTTGTTCAAGATTTTAAAGGAGCACTAAACCAGTATCTGCGACGATAGTCTATTTATGGTCATAATCTATGGGGCTTTAAGCATCCTAAGAAACCAAACACTACATTCATGCGTGGCCGATTATTTTTTATTAAATTCGCTATTAAAGACCGATTACCTCGGAACTATCACATGCATACACTAGAGGGCGACGTCAGGGTAATCGATCTTTGATTATATGGCTTAAAACAGGTGGCAAATTCAGTCAAGCTAGCGCTCGCACTGCTTCAAGCATTTTTCCTGTATACTCTCGCACTCAGCGTACCGAGGCGCAATAAACCCTTTTCGAAATCCAGTGACATCTGGCGGCTCAAATAGAAGTTAACCTTTTTTTGCCGTACTAATGGCCGTAATCGAATAGCAATCTGTAGTATTCTTCTGCCGGGCACCATCACTTTTGCTAGTCAACAGCACACGACAATGTGCTCTTTTTCATACAATTCTTTCTAGATCTCTCAGTCTCGATGGTGATATATAAACAAGGGGTAAGAACGAAGCAAAAAAACCCACATTGACGCCGTGATAAAAGCTTGTACATCAAGGGGCCTTAGAGCCGATTATGTGCCGCCCACAGACTGACTGGACCCGAGTTAGAACCGCACGTAGAGGCCTCGCACCATCCGCTTCGGAGCATCTTCAACGTCTTCCAGAATCAGTGACCACAAGGCCACCCTTAGTACGACACATTTGAAATTCTTCAGATGATGATAGCAATCAACGGGACTAGGCTGAATTTGGGAAAGGGTTTATTATCTTTAAACTATAAAACCGAAGAATTGTCCATGTAGTGATTAATTTTGAGGAGGTAAATTTGCGTCAAGGGGATCTTCGGTGGCCGAATCAAGGGCTGGTGCTAAATTAAAATGGAAACACAAATAGTATAAAAAATCCTCAATGATCTTGCCACAAAGCCACTTCTTTTTTTAGAGCGCAGCTCTTAGGCGCCCGTTTCCGGCTTGAGCGGCGTCGGCGTCGCCGTCGGCGTAACCGCGCGGTGCATAATGGGTAAATTTCCCCACTAAATTTAGCGGAAAATTTTCCCCGCTAAATTTAGCAGAAAAATTTTCCCGCTAACTCTAGCGGAAAATTTTCCCCGCTAAATCTATCGGAAAATTTTCCCCGCTAAATTTAGCGGAAAAAAAGCGAAAAATTTTCCCCGCTATATCTAGCGGAAAATTTTTCCCGCAGCGGTTTTCCCCGCTAAATCTAGCGGAAAATTTTCCCCGCTAAATCTAGCGGAAAATTTTCCCCGCTAAATCTAGCAGAAAATGTTCCCCGCTAAATTTAGCGGAAAATTTTCCCCGCTAAATTTAACGGAAAATTTTCCCCGCTATATCTAGCGGAAAATTTTCCCCGCTAAATCTAGCGGAAAATTTTCCTCGCTAAATTTAGCGGAAAATTTTCCCCGCTAAATCTAGCGGAAAAGTTTCCCCGCTAAATCTAGCGGAAAATTTTCCTCGCTAAATTTAGCGGAAAATTTTCCCCGCTAAATCTAGCGGAAAAGTTTCCCCGCTAAACCTAGCGGAAAATTTTCCCCGCTAAATTTAGCGGAAAATTTTCCCCGCTAAATCTAGCAGAAAATTTTCCCCGCTAAATTTAGCGGAAAAATTTCCCCGCTAAATTTAGCGGAAAATTTTCCCCTGTAAGTCTAGCGGAAAATTTTCCTCGCTAAATTTAGCGGAAAATTTTCCCCTGTAAATCTAGCGGAAAAGTTTCCCCGCTAAATCTAGCGGAAAATTTTCTCCCCGATAAATTTAGCTGAAAAATTTTCCCGCTAAATCTAGCGGAAAATTTTCCCCGCTAAATTTAGCGGGAAATTTTCTCCGCCCCCACCCCTCGAGGTCACGCGACCCCCCCCCCCCCCCTCCCCCCGTGCCTTCCCCTCCTCCTCAAGAGCTGCGCTCCAATTCGGCGTTACAGGGAGTTGTAAACGGCTTTCATTTTTTTTTAATGCGGCTCTTGCTAAAATTGCTATACAAAATTGTACACCGGCACGATGGATGACTCAGGCCTTACACGGCAAGTTGGGTGCTGCTGAAGCACCTGCAAAGACAAAAAAAAAACAAAGCAGTAGAGTCATGATACGCCGTGCGTGTTCAATGCTCCGATTACGGTCCCCTCTAATGACCCAGGCGGCCCATATAACCGCACAAAACCTCCGGCGAAAATTTGAAATTTACTGACTAGCCCAAAAACTGGTTGAATAGTTAAGTAGATTCCTCTGAAATAGTGACTCAAATTCCAGGTAAAACTTTTCTCTTTCGACAAATTATTAAAGTTCTGGGAAGTTGAGAGGCTTTACTGACAACACTGTAAACATGACGTCCGATGTTTTAGTTGACCACGTAAGTGATGACGTCAAAACATAGCGCTCAGCTCCAAACAAACCGTTCCTTTAGGGCCGTTGTTTAGGACAAATGCATAGGGGATCGACGGGAGGTTAAAAATTGTCTCATAAAAAAAATTCAATAATTGTTTGTAAGCATTGTGACTTCTCAATATCTAATCATAAAGACTTTTTTTATCCTCTCACTACCATTAAAGCGATGACAAAAGCCCGTAATAAAGTTTCACAACCGGTTTTGCTTGAGAGCAGACGACACAATGGCTTCACGGGTTCAGTGTTTCTCTCTGAAGGAATACACCGTTGCGTGGAATGAGTTTGGTAACGATCGACGAAACTTCTATTTTCAAGGTCAACTTTTTGTGTGATTTCGGAAGCGAAAAGTGCCCGTGCACAGCTTTGATCGACGCTCGAGGTGCGCGATCGCGCGAACGCCTTCCCGTAGAGCCCTCTTCCGCAATATTTGAGAAAGTGAAAACACTGTGAAGCCCAATAACGTACGACGACGACGACGTGAAATGTATCAAGGTCGAAGTGCGGGCCAGCACTCGTTTCAAGGATTTCTGACAGCAGAGTTGCTTCAGTGCACATCTGTGTGATCAAACGAACTGTCCGTAACAGATATGTATTGTCGCAGATGGAAACGAATCGACAAGCGCAAAACTGAAAATAAATATTTGATCGGCGAACTTGTGCCTAGAAACAAAAACAAAAAAGGGTGAGCGTCGACGGCGGCAGGAGCGAGCGACGATGCGTCTGCGTGACAGCTGGTGTGAGTCGAGCCGCGCTCGGCTCCATCTCGATCATTCGACCTAGAATGTCTGTTAGTGAGCTAGGGCGAGACCGACTAGGCAAGGTCATTCTGGCTCCTTATCTTTTACACTCGGAATAAGAGTAAACTGGAATCGTCTGGAGGCACGGGAGAAGCGCTCCTTTTCAGTCATGCACGTTTGGGGACTTACTTAAAATTAAAGAATCAGTAGCATTTTTTTTTTTTTTAGTTTGATAATTACAAGGCAGGTACGAAACACACCCAAATTACGATCCTGAAAAACCAAGTTTGGAGTCTCGAACCGGCTCCTGACTGAGTCGAAATAATTGCTATTTCATTACAATGCACGTTAACTGCAAAATCAGAAAGAGGACCCGACGCTTTTTTGTATATCATGTTCTAATAAACAGATGCTTTTGTCGCTGTATTTTAGCAGATCTCCATGCGTGTGGTGATTTGCGTCAGACAGTATCCCGTATCGAACGCAAATGCAATTCGTTTTGGCAAACCTGATTAGTTTTCTTAGGCCTGCCATGTTCCAAATAAATACAAAATCAAAATCGTATTATTGCGCAAACGATTCTAACTGTCGCAGACGGCATACTTGAGTCATTCCGTGTGCGTTCTCGTCATACGTTCGTCATCTGCAACAGGGATCTCGAGACGTCTCGAGGACCGGAAGTTGCCGTCGCAAATATCTCAGAAACAGCCGATTCTCCGCAAACTTTTGTCGTGGTAAGTGTGAAATCTTGGCTGCCTTTATCTATTATATTTAAACCTTTAAATTCCACGTCCGATTTTTGACCAATCGTTCGTTCGAAGCAGGAATCCAGTCCCATGTATTCGTCCATTACAACGCCCTTAGCAACGGTTTGTTTGGAGCATAGAGTTATTGCAATAAACGCTAGGGGCTTAGCTGGCGCTAGTGTCTAGGGGACTTACGGTATCAAATTGAAGCAGGAATACACAGTCTTCCTGTGTATTCCTATGGGAAAACGTGCGTGATATTTTTCTCTTCTCCAGGGAATAATAAAAATCATCGTTGTTTCTTTATTCGTAACGGGTACCAATAGCCTTATTCAGATTATAAAAGTGTAGTGTATTCACTTAATGTTTTTTTTTTTTAATTACTGAGCGATGTTTAAGTTAGCAAAAATGTAGGCTCATGTTTATGTTGTACAGCATGATATGCCAATACAAGCTATCAATTCAAGCAAAATCGTATTTATTTCAAAGTAACAACGCTCGATTAGCACGTCATTTTGATTATTCATGCACATTTTGTTACTAATTCAGTACGTGTTCTTCGTTCCATAACTCCATGATTCGTTCTTGTCGTCTGTTTTGATTGTTTCCTTTGGCATATATACAGGGTGGAACAAGGAGACGGCAGGCTCTTTAAATCGACCGGAAAATTCGGTTTCTTAACCTATCGCGCTACGACTTTGTGCAGCGTTGCCCACAGATGGTGCATTTTTTTTTGTAAAATTTTCAAAGAGCGAACTTACCTGAGGAAAAAGTAAAGAAAGAAAAAGGCTTAGCTCCTATGGAAACGCAGCGACGCCACCGGTCTTCAAAGAGCACGGCGCCGTTTCCCACGGGACACAAGAGGTGGCGCAACGAACGCCGCCAACGAACGAGCATACGGCGCGCCAGCGTCTTTAGCAGACAATCTTTTCGACTCAAAAGCGGCGCGCGTTCCGCAGGCGGCGACAGTCGCAGAAACAAAAACAGGCGCGGTAACAACAAGCAACTGCAGTTCCTTGTCTGCTAAATACGCCGGCTCTTGGAGTCGTCTGCTCGTTCGTTGGCGGCAGTTGGCGTCGCGACCGCTTGCGCCATCTCTTGTCTCCCGTGCGAAACGGCGCCGTGTTGTTTGAAGACCGGTGGCGTCGCTGCGTTTCCATAGGAGCTAAGCCTTTTTCTTTCTTTATATTAGCATCCGTTTGGTGTTTTGTCAAGCTGATTCACTCTGTGTCCTTCATAGCATTGACTATATAAAGTACGCGCTTGCGTATACGCATACTTTACGCATATTTACACGAAGCATTCACCTGCGCATACGCAAGTCAGTGCTTCATAGCATTGACTTGCGTATGCGTGTGCGCAAGTAATACAACATATGGCGCCATACAACTGGAGAGCGCGGGAAAATTTGAAACTTGGTTTAGTCATCCCCTTCGCTTGCCCTTTTCTCGAAAGTTATTTCGAATTTAGAAATAATAAATAGCATACCGGATAGACTAACGACGACGTAATTCGCGGGCCTTGTCATCTAGGAGGTACTGATTCCAGTGCGTCGACTTTACCTTCCTCTGTGCTGGGCTCGGACGAACTCGACTCGTCGGAGTCCAACGCTCGTCGTGGCGTTTCCCGAGGAAGGGCAGCATCCGGCTGAGCGGGGGCACCTTCCGAAGTTGGAGGAGAAAAAGAAAGGATCGGCCACACAACTCTGTCACTGATAGTGGCACCACGTGGTCATCGGGCTCACCGCGGTCTAATTGAATTGAATTGAATATACTCTATTCAGACAAACGTCTCGGGAGGATAGGGCAAAAGGCGACTAGAGTCGCATGACAAGGGCCCGTCCCACTTTACAGTTCAGCAGCAAAATGTACATTAAAAAAACGACTCAAAAACAATTACACCATCATGCAAAGACACAGTGACGTATACAAAATGTAATCTAATAAAACAGAAACACATCAAAATACCAGCATAGATTATGTTAGACCTAGAAGGAAACTTTTTTAAGGTGGTTTTAAATGTGTGTATTGTATTAGAGCTATTAATCGAGGACAGTATTTCAGGATGGTTATTTGTGCGATATGATTAAGCATATTTTGTCTACCATAGATGATGCGTATTCTCGACTGTTGGTAGCGCCGTATGGCGGAAGGTGGATGTTGATGCCCTGTTGATGTAATTTTCTTGCACGAACTCAGGGTGTAGTTTAATTTTTTGGAACATATAAATTGCCAATTTCTGAGTGAGTAATTGTTCTACTGTAAGAAGGGAGTATTTGATGAAATATGAACGGGAGTGTTACCGATATGATCATTGGCAATTGACCAGGCACTGCTCTTTTTTGCGATAGAAGTAACTGAGATACGCAGGTCTTTGAGCATGTGCCCCACACAGACATACACAAATTACTCAAAAAAGGTAGTTAAGTGAAGTTACTGAGTATCGACGCCAAAAGTAATTGGAGTAGAGTAGAAATTACACAATTGAGTAAACTACTAACTACCGTAAAAAAGTAGCGAGTTACTTTGAAGTTACTTTCGAAGTTACTTTTTTATATTTTTGTGGTAGCAAAATTAACAGCAGTTTTGATCCGTGAAAAATCCTGCGAACCTAAAATAAATGCAGTCATTTTATCCATGGCTTGCGTTTTCACCAAAATAGTTTATTCGCTTGCAGGAGCAATTGACTTTCAAAGTTTTTATTGGAGAGTTTTCCCCCTTTCCTCCTAAAGGCGTCCCCAGCCAAGCTAAAAAGACGTTCCAGCGACGTGCTGGATGGAACGGCAGCGTTGAATTTCAGTATCAGGTTGTGCAGGGTCGCGTAAGGGGGTGTCGGCATTTTAGGTGTCCATGACGAAACATGTGAGGTTTGCCTCGGCTAGAGGTTTTTTTTTTTTTATAACAAACTCTCCTCCTTTTTTCTTCGGAATGACTGGCCCCTCTTTATTCCCACGACGTTCGGAGAGTACGCTGAGCGAGTGCACCTGACCGTCAAGGGTTCAAGTCTCGCGCCACGACGATGAGATCATCCGGACGACTCCGTACGTCTCGTTGCAATGCTAGTGCTACACTAATGAAAAAAAAAAATTGTTTTGAAACGAAGTATGCTTCGCCGCTGACGCCGGGTCCAACAAAGGGATCTCTCAAGGGTGACTCGCAATCCTTGCCGGCGACTACGGTATCCTGACACGCCTGACAAGTAAAGCGTTTTCAGCAAAGAGGAGGTCTCCCTGGCGTGGAAGGTCGGAAGGACGCGAAAGATTACGTGAACAAGCATCGTCGCTCGTGCAGTTGCAGCTGGAAGCGGGAACGTGCTCCCATGAACACATTATTCGTGTCTGCGTTTGTGCGTGGGGTAGTCAGGCTTTGCAAGGGAGCATGCGCTGACGACGAGGCGACCATTGGAAGAGGCGCCCAGCTGCGAGGTCATTCCAGTGGCGCCTCCTGTGGAACCTACCGCATGAGTCAGAACTCACTAAAGGCAGACAACATGAAAACAACAACAACCCTCGGAGTGTCCCTGTATTCCACGGCTGCAGCTGGAGGCCCGGCGCCTGTGTGCATTATCGGATTAAGTCAATACCCGACCAAAACTTGTTAAGCATCTCTGCTTGCGTTCGTGCGCACCGGTGTTATGCTTTGGTTGCTCGTCGCCACCTTGGCCCAAGGACGCCTGTGATGTAGTTTCTACGGCTGCCGAGTATAAGTGCGTGGGAACTAAATGTGAGGGGACCCGGCCCTTGTTCGGGAATGCCACTTCATCTGCCGGCGTCTTATTTATTTCTGCGCTCAAACTTTTGTGATGAGCAAAATTAGCACTAGATTTCGAAAGTAGTTAGTAATTTGAGTAGAAGTTACCTGAAAAACGTAGTTAAATTAAACTACTAATTACCCAAATAAAGTTGTAATTGAAAGTTACCAAGTTACTCGGAAAAGTAGTCGAACTACAGTAGTTTCAGTAGAGTAGTTGAACCACGTCCAAGTCTGCCCCACACTAAACTACAATAGCTTAAACAAGAATGAACAAGAGTATAGTAGAGCTGGCGCTTTAACCAAACCGGAAGAATATATTTTAGATCACTTATAATTTCGATTTCCCATGAAATGTCGGGTCGAATCCGATCAATATGGTAAGACCAATTTAAATTTTCTTGAAAGAATACTTTTAGAAGCTTGTGGGTTTTTACGTAACCAATTGCAGTATGTTGTATGTTATGGTATGCTAACTAATGTTAACATATCATTTAACATGCTTAACATTAGTTAACATAACACGTACTTAGCTCTATTATCCAGTTGTCCGCTAATATTTCAAGCTGATCTATAATCGTACCCCCAAAAAATACATTTGTGTCATCTGCATAGAGTACAATATAAGGTGTATGTGGTATGTTAACAATATCAATAATGTACATCAGAAATAGAAGTGGTCCGAGGATTGATCCTTGGGGAACCCCATAATGTATATTACCAATTTCCGATTTTTCGCAACCAAGAGTGTGTATTGGACACGTTCTGATAAATAAATTTGAGTGAGTTGTAGTCAAGACCTCCTATAACGTAATTATAAAGCTTTTTTAAGAATTATTTCATGCTTGATGGAATCAAAGGCTTTTCTGAAATCTAAAAATATCCCTAATGCAGAAAACTTGGTTTCAAAATTAGCTAAATTTTATTCTTAATATTCAGTAAAGCCTCTTCAGTGGATTTCCCTTTTTGAAAACCATATTGTTGTTTTGCAAGGAGGTTATGTTTCCTGAAATGATCGGACAGTCTGGAATTTATTATCGTCTCTATTACCTTTAAGAATATCGGTAACACGGATATGGGTCTGTAGTTATTTAAAGTATTAATGGGTCTACCTTTGTGTATCATTGATACTCGGGCGATCTTTAGTATCGGAGGAAATACCCCTGTGGCTAATCTTTTATCATAGATTGCAGAGAAAGGAAGACTAAGTATATTACCAATGTCTTTTATTGGTTTAACATTTAATTCATCATCGCCACATGCGCCACTGTATTTTAATGAAATATTGACGTTAAAAACATCGGTCTTCGTGGTTACTGATATAAATATAGATCCTGCAGGTGGGCACGTCGACATACAAAATTCGAAGTTTTTTTTCGTGGAACGAGGGTACGTTGGAGCGCCTGATTGTAAAAAATGGGCATTGAACAAATTTGCAAGCGTTCTTTTTGAATAATCAACACCATCTATTCTAAAGACACTAGGGATAGTGCTACTCAACTTAGACATCGGTTCTCCTGCTGTCTTTTATACTTTCATTGGATTATGTTGAATTGCAATGAATATATTGTTGTAATAGATTTCTTTAGACTAATTTATGTCGCAGCTTAAGTTGTTTCGTATCTTTTTGTATTCAATCGATTTATTGATGTCTTTAGTTCTTATAAATGCATCGTAAAGCTTGTTTAGTTCCTTTTATCCGTTTCAAAAGAGATTCCGTAATCCAGGGTTCCCGTGACCTCTTATTCCTTTGGGCTTTTCTAAAGGGAAACGCTTCTTCATAGGCATCTTTTATTTTCTCCGAAAACTGATCATAGGATTTACTGGAGCTTGGCTCATTGTGTATATCCTTCCAGTTTAAGTTCGATACAAGCGCAACAAAGCGTTCGATAGTATAGTCGTTTATATCTCGATAGTAAGGGCTACTGATATTCGCTTCATTGCAGCTAATGTTTTCACATTGAACGAATCAAAACAGTGGTAAGAGATCACTTAGATCAACTGTCCTCACACCGGATACTATGTCGTTGTCATTACATTGGTCATACACAAATCAATTAAAGTCTGAGTATCAGACGTAAAGCGAGTAGGCCAATCTATACTATTTTCAAAACCGTTTGATTGCACAAGATTTAGAAATTCCAACTGCCATGAGTCAGATATAACATCAGATTGATATTAAAATCACCAACAAGTATCATAGGAAATTTACTATCGGAAGAATACTTAAAAATCGCTTTCAGGAACTCAAGAAATAAGCTAGGGGACATAGAGGGTGGTCGGTATGGTAAGTATAATCTAATTACGAGACTTCACAAGAAGGCACTCAACATTCGAACAAACACGAGTATATTCGCAAATAACACTGCATACCAGGTTACTTTTATAGTAAAAAGATGCTCCCCCACCTTTCTTTTCCCTACGAAATATGCCTACATGGTTGTAACCATTAAATTCAGGAATATGAGAATCAAAGGTAAGTCATGTTCTAGTGAATGCTAAAATATCAAATCGGTGGTCTAGGCAGTCAAGAAATTCTTCAAGGTCGTCAGATTTGTTTCTAATACTTCTTGTATTTAAATGAAATAAAGATAACTTACTGTGTCTCCGTGAAATGTTTTCTTGAACAAGATTTTTGAATGAAGTTCTAGTATAATATATCTGTTCCGTAGAACTTTCCGTTAAAAAGAAAGAGAAAAAAGAAAGGAAAAGCTTGAGTGCAGTACTGTTTATCCTATCCGTTCCAGGACTTCTTCGCGTTCTACCCTGATAAGACGGTCACCGGCCGCTTTCCTCACCAACATCTTGCCTTCTTTTTGCCATGCAAATTGATACTCTAAAAAAAACTAAAATAAACTGCATAGCAAAAAAAATCATGCGCCATTCCACTTTGTGAAAGTGGATGACCAGCGAAGCTGTTTAGCACACGACACAGACCCGCCCCGAGGAGCCGGAGGAAACTAGACACGCGCGACGGAACCGCCACCCGGCGGAAAGTAGACACGCGCGACGGGACCGCAACCCCTGGGAGATCGGAAGGAAACTAGGCACGCAAGCGCTTGGAACGACGACAAAGAGAGGGCGGTGCGCGTTTTTGTTGACGCATATGAAAAATCCACGGAACCCGAACCATAAACAACTTTGCTGTAAAAAAAAATATATATATATATATATATATATATATATATATATATATATATTATTGTTATACGTGTATATGGCGCACCTCAATCCTCAGGATAAAATTGGGAAGCACGAAACGTGCAACGCGTTTGGAACGATCCCGGGTGTTTATATGCCAGCGTTCCTTAGTTCGGGATTTGCGCTAAATTCTGCAAAATTTCGTGCAATAGACCCTTTGCAAACATCCGCGCCATCTAGTAGCTGCAGCGTACCCACTCCAAGCGCCTATTGGACACAAAGATTGCGTCGGCGCTCGGCGAGGACACGGGTCCAATCGCGAGCTTCGTGATCAGAGAAATGGCGGCAGTTACTCTTGCGTCATGGGCTTACGAAAGGGATATCTATTCAGCGTAACATTTCGGGTTCTTTTAGCGGGAAACGATTTCCCTCTAAAGTTAATAGCCGGGTGTAAGTCTCCTAAATCCAACTTTCGCAAAATATGTGCTGCCACCCATGACACGCGATTGGGTTCGAGACTAACAAAACGTCGGCCGAAGTCACCGGTCTTTAAACAGTAGGGCGCCCTATTGTTTGAAGACCGGTGGCTTCGCTGCGTTTTCATAGGAGTTAAGCCTTTTTCTTTTTTACTTTTTCCTCGGGTAAGTTCGCTCTTTGCAAATTTTATAGAAAAAATGCACCACTTGTGGGCAACGCTGCACAAAATCGTAGCAGGATAGGTTAAGAAACCGATTCTTGCGGTCCATTTAAAGAGCCTGGCCGCTATTTGAGACACCCGGTAGAACCGACTTCAACTATCCGACCCGGCGTGTTGCGCTAGACAAATTAGAAGTCGAAAAAACAAAGGACGGTCACGTGCTCACCAGTGCACGTTCGGAGACACGCATCCGGCTCCCCGTTCGGAGACAGACCTGGCTTTTACTTGTTGGGGAGTGGTGGGAACGACTAACAACGGGAGCAATGAGTATCCGAGACTGCGTTTGGTTCGAGCCACGGCGAAAGAAAGGCTTATCTTGCACCGTGGTTCGAGCTGAACCGAGGTCGGGAAAGCCAGCGGGATTGCCCCAAGACCGGTCATGCATCGACGCCGTCACCCGGGGTCTGCGTGTCTGCCGTGGAGTTCGCTCGCTATTGGTGAGGCGCGATCGACGATAGAGCTTTTTTGGCTTCCGTGATTTCAAGTAGTTATGGTTCGTGGCTAAACGTTGTACCCGCGAATCCAAGCTCGGTTAGGTATACGAACCGGCATATTATGCACGCTAAAAAAGAAAAGAAAAAAAGGGTGTAGCCAATACACCTTTTGTCACATTAAATACACCCCGAGACTCGAGTTCGACGCACAGCGCACTGACGTCGAGCTGACGGCCCCAAGTTTTACGAGGGACTTAAAAACGCTGGGTGGGATATGGCATATATTAAACAGCTAAAGTACGTATCAAAGCCTACAGAAGAAAAAAAAAAAACCGAGGTTTTGCAATAGCCAAGAAAACCCCGATTACTTTTTTTGCAGTCAGTCACAGGTCCATTAGCTATTCTAATCAATTGTACAACTCCGGTATATCAAGCCGTTCGGGAAAGTTGGTACCGTAGTTCAACTGAAGTTTTGGGGTGTATTCAACGAGGTGGAGGAGCTTAGAGCGATAAACTGGTGTCCCGTTCACCAGGCAAAAGTGACCTTTACTTGGCTGCCGCCATGTTGAATACAATTTTGACCACTAGACACGTGACCGTACCAAATCCTGAGGCTTTTACGCAAACCTGAGCCAAGATTTATATCGCGATCGCTGTAAAAAAGAAAAAAAAAAAAACATGATAAACCATTTTTTCGATACTGTTATCTCCAGAGATCAGGCGTCTAGCTCCGATAAAAACCCAAAATACAGCACCGCGCGGCTGACGGCATCTAGCGGAGGCATTGCGAAGCTGCCCGAGTTTTTGTCGTAAAAGCACATTTTGTACTTAAAACAAACGAAACATACCTTTTCTCGCTGGTACTGTTATTAAAGACCAATAAGCAATTATTTGTGCGCGGTACTTCGTTAAAATCTAGACGTCAAACTATAAGGTCACGTGTCTAGTGGTCAAAAATGTGCAACATGGCGGCGGCCAATTGGGGGTCACTTTCAGCTGCCAGTTTATCGCTCTAGGGCCCTCTACCTCGTTGAGTGTATTATATGTGACAAGAGGGCGTCAAAATATTCCTTTTTTTTCTTCTTTTTAGTGTGTGGCGTGCAAGTTTTTTTTTTTTTTTTTTTTTTGTTCATTGCGCACGTGGTGCGTTTGTTTGCCCTCCAGATGAGCCCACGTGTTTCTGTTTATACCCGACCTGAACCAATAACGCGTCATGCTTCGTCATGGCGGCGCGTTTTCTATGTTGTCCTCTGATTGGCTTGCCTCTCGTTGGGTTCCAGTGCGCGCTGAAGAACCATTCTCCTAGCACCTCATTATCGCTCTGCAACCGACGGAATGGCGGCATTAGCCGGCAAAAGGGACGAGCAACCAGTCACGAAGCGAGAAGAGCGACCAATGACACGATCGAGCTTACGTTTTCAACGGACTTACGACCCCTTACCCGCTTCTTCGGAGACAATCAGCTTCCAGTCGATTCCTGCGAGACGAGGAACGGTTTGTAATGGATCGTGCGTCGAGCGAGGATGGATGATAAATTCATTATTTGATCAATCGGTCGATTGCTTCTTACCCCTTTTCGAGAGCGCTGCCAAAAGATGGTCCACCGATAAGCCTGAAATAAAAAGAAAGAATAAAATATAGTTTCTTTTTTTCTTTTTAGTTCATTTTCGCTCGCCATGTTTAGAGAGCCAAAAGTTTCGTTCACAAAGTTGCGCCGACAGCGTTGCGCAGCGTTCCGTCGTGCAGCACATCGCCTCCCCATTGGCTCGTCGTGAGTGTCGCCATAGCAACAGCTCAAAGCAAGCAGTCTTGAAGGGCCAAGGAGATTAGAAGGGTAGGAGGGGGCATGACGTCAGCCGTGTAGCCTCCACAAGCCAAGCTCCCGTGACGCCTCGCCCCTTTCTCATTTTCCTCCTTACTCTCCTCACTTATCAGCCCAACATGACCACATCACGTGACCGTAGCCAGCCTTCGTCTAGCCTTCGATCTGATAAAACCTACCGGACGGAGCGCGCGCCAGCCTGTAAGGAATCCTACTACAATCAACCATCTATCTTGCACGTGACATGTCAGGCGCACCAATTGCCAGAGAGATCTGGGGGTCACGTTGGGCACAACATCGTTTAAACTTTTTATGACTATAGGCTTCACACATATTTCAACGTGCCCCCTCCTAGTACTTATAACCTCCTTGTAAAGGGCGAACCAGCCTCAAAGAGACACTGACACCCCCCTTTTTTTTTCTTTTTTTTCCAAGCGATTCATTATGGTGTCGGAATACTGCCCAATTAATATTTTGCTACAGAGTCACGTATTTTTTTAATAAAGCCAAAAAAACGCAACTGCTCGAAATTGAAACCGAAACCCCCACACCGCACGAAGAAGTGGAGAGGATAGAGTGGGTGGCGGAAGTCACGCGGCTACACCCGACCGTGCGATTTCTTTTACTTTTTGGGGCACCAGACGAAATGCGTTGCGGAATCCGTTTGCCGTGCGATTCATTTGCAGTTATGTTTGTTCCGCTCGCTGTTCTATACTTCAAGATGAGTTGTTTCGTACATTTAAATGTTGGTAATTAGTAGTGAGTGCCCGTGGTGAACTCCCGTGATCGGCTCCGAAAAGAATACTCCCAAGATGTTGCGTGAAGAGCTGCCTCACATGTCCTGCATCTGAAAGTGGCATTGTGCGGCAGAGGTGTCAAAAATGGAATCTCATATCCATTTAGTTCAGCGACGTATCGTCCACAACAATTGTTTTTTTTCAGTCATGTTTGTTAAAAAAAAAACGTAAACATCACAAAATATTTGAAAAAAAAAATATGGTACGCCCACACTAGGGATCGGACCCGTGCCCGCTGCGTGTGACGCGGAAGTCTTTCCACTGAGCTACTGAAGAAACTCCTTCATTCGTAGTAATGCAGCCGGTCGATTGTAAAAACGTTTTAGGACAAAACGAGCGGGTTGGTAGGGATAATGAAACTTGAGGAAGAAAACGAGAAAGGAAGGACAAACCCAGACTTAACTGTCCCTTCCCGTTTTCTTCCTCGAGTTTAATTATCGGAAAGTTTGTTGCCGATTTCCCTCCAGTACATGCGCTCCCGGCTTGAAGTCGGACAGCACCACGCATTGGCCACATTCGCACCTAGTAAAGAAACCGTACGCGTGCGTATTCAACTCGATGTATGCACTTCGTGATTGACGTTCGAGCGAGCAATGTCTTCAGCCACAAGAAGGGACGACGGCTCGGCGACGTCTTCGTGCGATCGGCTTGCTGGTCGGGCGTGTCGTACGGCATTAATATCAATTCTTTTGATCGGTCCAAAATTTCTCTTCCGAAGGAAGACGGAATTCGCCGGTACCGTGAATGGGAGTTCTGAAGTAGAGGTCCCACGCCTGCCGTCCGCTGCCACCCGCGAGTGCCACGAACGCAACGACGCCATATTGAGAATTATGCAGTGAACCAAGGAGGTTATAAGTACTAGGAGGAAGCACGTTGCAATATTGGTGAAGCCTAGTCATAAAAAGTTTAAACGATGTTGTGGCCAACGTGACCGTAGATCTCTCTGGCAATCGGTGCGCGTGACATGTCACGTGTGAGATGGATGGTTATTGTTGAAGGATTCCTTGCAGGCTTGCGCGCGCTCCGTCCGGTAGGTTTTATCAGATCAAAGGCTAGACGAAGGCTAGCTATGGTCACGTGATGTGGTCACGTTGGCCTGATAAGTGAGGAGAGTAAGGAGGAAAATGAGAAAGAGGCGAGGCGTCAAGGGAGCATGGCTTGTGGAGGCTACGCGGCTGACGTCATGCCCTTTCCTACCCTTCTATCCTCCTTGCAGTGAACACACAGAAGGCTTCAGGTTGTCTGTGCAACCTTTTGTTTTCAATCAGCGTATCTGCAGCTATTTAGAAGCCACAGAAAATGGGTTTTATATTTTTTTTTTGTATTTTTAGTATTGACTGTGTGCCTTCAATGACCCACGACTTTGATTAATTTGGTGGTCGCGTCGAAACCTTAGAAAACGGCCCGTGACCACGGAAAAGAGAGTGACTCAAAACCGGCCAGTTCTCGATCGGCGGTTTTCGGGCGGAAAGAAACCGAATTTCGAGCCGCAAATTCTGTTCTGGGTAGTTGGGCTCTCATATGTCACGTACAACTAAAAACCTCGCACTCTTGTGTTGAGTCCGACTGAATGCGACTGCAACCAGTTTTTAATCCGAAAGCATTAACTGTCTCATGGAGCGAGCTGACGTCATCAGTCTGAAGCGCGAAAACGGCAGATAGTTTCCTTCGGTTCCATTGGCTGGCGCGCGTCGACGGGGCTCCCATTGGCCGCTGCGCTCGTCAGTTTCCACGACCGCTCACCCCATGGCGCTGCGTGTCCATCAGCGCGGAGCGTCCAAGGTCGCCAGGGGAGCACACGCGCCGACCGGCGACGAAAAGTACGCAGCAGACGAAAAAGGAAGCGGACGAGCGGCTTGCATGCTTTCGCATTCACAACTCATAAGGAATGCTTAGCTGTACCTCGATCTTTTAAACCTCTTACCACCACACCGCGCAGCAGCAATGGCCGTTGTAAGCGGCCTAAAACCCCGTTGCTATCCGTAAAAAGATTAATGTCGCACGCCGTTGCAGTCGCACTCCACCCAAGTGTGTGAAGCAGCCTTAGAGGGGCACCGACACCCCAAAGGTCGTTCTTTTGTTTGTTTTGTTGTTGTTGTCTCAAACGATGCAAGTTGTAGTCATAGACGCAACAAAAAAAAAAAAATACCACAACGCGAAAACAAAATTTACCCACGCACGCGCGCGCCTTTTTATCTTTGGTGCTTTTATCTCCCTCTTCTCCTCTCCCCGCTTCTTTTTCTTAGGCTTTTCCGACTTGAGCGGCGTCGCCGTCGCCGTAACCGCGCGCCTTGCACTATGGGAATAATGCAAGCGGGCGTAACCGCGCGTTCCATGATGGAAAATTTTCCCCGCTATATTTAGCGGACAAATTTCCCCGCTAATAGGGAATTGTAGTAGACCGTTTTTCTCCTTCGCTACGGTATCCCCGAAGAAAACGCCGTAGCTGCGCATGCGCGCCGCCAGCTTTGTCTGCATAGTTCAAAGTCTTGTGGTGGATTACGGAGCGCTATCCGGGTGCTTAGCGGGCTGTGGAAACGGTCTACTACAATTCCCCAATATTAGAGAAAAAACCTCCCCGCTAAATATAGCCGAAAATTTAGCGAAAACTTTCCCGATAAATTTACCAGAGGAGGAGGAGGGGAGGGTACGGAGGGGATCAGGGGTGTACCCTCCCCTCCTCCTCCTCAAGAGCTGGGCTCTAATTCGGCATTACAGAGAATTGAAACGCAAAAACAAACAAAAATATATACTTTTTTTGCGTTTTGCGGAGGATTTGTTGTGGGTTGTTTGTGTCCAGCGTTGGAGAGGGTGGAGGCTGCGGTTGCGGTGTGTGATTGTTGCAGTGCCATGCGCTAAAGAGCAGAGGCATTCACGAAACGATCTTACGCCAAAAATGTACGCATGACAACAGCCCCGGAATCGTCTTTCTACGATCAAATCAACATGACCGACAACGTCGTTGGTCGCGACGACCAACGGACATTCATTTTTCTACGTGCTCTTCTCGCGGGTCCCGATTTCAAGCAGCAAGAAAAAAAAAATTGTGGTGGCTTAGCTCGGCTATGCCAGGATATACGTAGCGTGAGCTTATGCGCACAAAATGAGAGGCGCTATCAAGCGGCTCCGGTGCAGCGTCAGACTTGGCTACTGCGCAACGAAGGCGCACAGCTGGGCACGCGGCGGCGCCAGTGCGTCTGCCGCGGCTATGACGTCACTCCTCTGGAATGCGCAGACCGGCGAGGCGGGCGCGGCGGCGGCTTCGCGTGGCTCTCATAATGAGCCGTGCTCATTATGCGGAGCGCGCGGTGCCGTGCGCCGTGCTCATTATGCGGAGCTCCGCCGCCGCCGCCGCGCGCTCCGCATAATGAGCACGGCTCGCATAATGACCACTGCTCATTATGAGGGCCACGCGAAACTGCTCAACCTCGGCCAGTGTAGCTAACGCTACAAAAAGAAGGAAGACTCGAAACCGGCCCCGACGAACACGAACGCTGGATCCACAAACACCCAGGAAAAGCTACAACGGCAATGATGACACCGACCGACCGAGCTCGACAGAATTTAGGCCTAGCCAGCACTCCGACTCGGCGCAGCGTTGCTCCGACGGTCCTTGGCCAAGACCGTCTGCCCACGACCGGCTGGCTTTGATCGCTGACCTCAATTTTAGGTTAAGAGGTGAATTTCTTCCCCTTGTCATCTTGTTTTCAAGAGGCAGCGGTGACGAACGCTGTCGTCAAAAAGGGACTCTCACCGATTCCATCTCCTTGTTTTGTGTGATATGGAGCTCAAATAAATGGCGTATGGATTACCTTCGCAACACGGTATGTACGTACACTTTGTTATTAGTATGCCATTTTTATTCTGACACGACTGTACGTCACTCTCGAGCTATAACAGTTTGTGGGAGCTACGCAATGCCTTTCCCACCTTTCTTTGCCGAGTGTCACGTCAGTATCGAGTGGTAATCGTAAAAGATCCGTCACGAAGCACTTCGATCAAACGCGCGCGTCCGCTCCAAGTGTGCACAGGTATTTACGTGGCTCTTGTTGACACTCTCATAGTTAAAACTTTTAACGTCGGCTAGCTCCTGTATCTCCGAGGCCGCGAAAAACGCCGCGGCGATATGTTTCCATCTACGTCGCTTTGCAAACGACTGGCACGGGCCGTCTTTTACTAACTATGACAGTTGGATTGACTTCGGAGGAACGAGCTGGGAGCACACTCCGGAGGAGTGCGCGAAGTGAAGGGGTGAAGATGTACAACTCTATGACTCTATTTTGACGAAACCGGGCATGACGTCACAGACGTCAAACTACCACTCTGCTTTTTTTTTTCCCTGCCCTGTATCGATTTCCGAAAAAGGCGTCCCTTTCGTCCCACACTGCTGCTGTTACTCTCGTTCGTGGCTTTTTTTATACTTTTTTTCCGGTCGTTTTTCTGTCGTCACCACAGTCTCGGGCGGTTCTTTTGTGTTCGCTTAATACTACGGCATTTACGTGGATTCGCGAAACAAGTCCTGCTACGGTTTGAGTGACATGTGGCAACTAGCCAACGATGACTGTTCGATTGTCGATAGACCTTTCTCTCGGAAGACAGAGACTTCTTGGAGTTCGTGTTCAAATATTTTCGTGACGGGTATTGTGGGACGTATGGATACGATCGACAGGTGAGAAACAACTTATTTACGGGCTTGCTTGGTCATGTCAGACGCAAGTAAAGTGCTGCAGTCGTTTTTCTTCTTTTTTTTAAATCTCGTGATAGAATGAAATCTCATTCTTCGTCGTTATATGTGTGCAGTTGCGTCAACATTTGTAAATATGCGTGGTAATATTGTAGTTTTCACTGGAAGATGAATAACAAGTTTGTGTTAATTATTGAAAGTGCGTTGTTTGTGCTTATGTGTTTATTTATGCTAACGTTATTTTATTTCCTTTACCGCGTCTATACTAGAATCTTAACTGTATTAAGGTAATAGTATTATTGTATACAAAATCAGTTATATTTTGTTCTAAGGCAGTTCGAGCCCATAGGGAGAAATAAGTTAGTTGACTGTAAATAGTAAGTTTAGTACCCTTGCCACACGGAAAAGATAATTTATTTTCTTTAAATGATACGGGATTTATTCACCTCGCGGTCTTGAGTGATTATACGAGCGTCGCAAGGCTGATTTGTTGACCCCATATATTCATTCGATCGAAATTACATAAATTTTGCCATGTGGCCGGAGTATACCGTATAATGCAAGAATTCATTGACTGCATGCGATGACATCGCTTACATGATCGTAAGTGACACTTGTCTAGCCGTGTCCGCGGTGACAGCGTCTACCTGATTCTTAACAGTGATCTGTTTTCATCTGTCCAATCCCTGCGTGTGTCGCCATTTTGTCGAAGTATATTTTTGTATGAAATACGCATTTCCTACAGCAATAATTGCGTGGCTCAATGTTTTCGACTTCAAACAATCACATTTTTCTATAGACGTCTTATACGCATACCTCGTGCCAATTCGTACCGATTATTTAGCGGTGTAATATTTTGCCCGTGTAATGAAATGTTTTCTAGACCCGTTGCTACGTGCAGCTTCCATTTTAGCTAATAAGACACGCGCATGTAACTAAAAGCGCGTAACGACGGTCGATCCAGGCGCGTTGCCTTCGCTTCGACGCGCGCCCCCGATGGCCTTCCTTTGCGACTTCACGAGGAGAGCGCTATACGGCCTTCTCTTCTAGGAGGTCTTGGCCCAGGGCGCTTGACGGTGTAGGGCCGGTCCTGGCCACCAGCCCTGTGGAACGACGTCACAAGTGCCAGTTACGCCTACCTCGAATATCTTTCGGCTGTGTTCCAGGGTCAGTCTTGGACTTGGACGACTCTGTGGAAATCAGGGAAAAGGAGACCATGAAGTCTTTTTGTACCTCGTTGGATCCAGCAGTTTCGCTACTATGCTCGGCGTCAGCTATTTTGCTCTACGTTGTCAAGGCTATCGAAGCTTTCACAGCTCTGTACAGCTTCGTATACTGCTCCGAGACCACGTGACTCCCTTTTGTGCTTCATCCGCACGCGCTCTCGTGCAAAGGACACGCCAAACACAGTCCCGCGTGCTCGCGCAGGCATAGCTTTGACAGCGTTGGAGCTTAAACTATAATAGCACAATATAGTGGAGTAGGTGGGGGGTTCATGGGCAACCTCCCTCCTCTACAACTCTGCTCATAGAATAACCCCCCAAGAAGAAAAGGTTTCTGGAGTCACTGGAAAGGGTTCACATGTCGCCATCTGCACGAAATGAAAACGCTGGTTCACGCAGCACTGTTTTCTTAGATTACGTATAAGCAGACTTGTACCGTACGCATTGCAAGTAATCAAATAACTTGTAATCGATTACTTTTTTGAGTAATTTTGTAATCAGTTGATTACTTTTATTAGGCAGTAATCACAAGAGTAATTTTATTACTTTTTTAGGTAATAAACATTACTTCTAACCGTTACTATTTTTCCACGGCACACACCTTTTTTTCTGAAATGACAAAAATAAAATTTGCTTCGTTTTTCGAACAAAAAAAAAAGATTTTTGCGGATTTGTAGGTAACGAGGTCAACCCCTTTGTATGTATAGGTTCTGTGGAATGTCGGTTGTTGTTTTTTTGTTTTTTTCGAGCTGGGACTGGGATTGGGAAGCCCCAGGTAAGCCCCAGGAAAGCCCCAGCGCGTGACAAAGGCCATTCAGGGTGAAGTCAGAAGGCTCTGGGTGAAGTTTGAGGGAGCAGAATGTAGCTTTGTAAGTCCTTCGTTCAAACTAGCCCCCTCACGCAACAACACACAGAAATAAAAAAAAATAATAAAAGTCCTGCTTACGGTACCTACTCGCAGCCCATATGAGAACCAGAACCAAAGAATGTCTAAAGCGGATTCAAAATATAACAAAGCCAGTTCAAATACACGTCAAGATCCCGTATTTCCTCTACGTGGTCTTTGTGACAGGCAAAGTTTCGAGGTTGAGGGTAGCTCATTGTTATGAGCGCTAAATATGTAAGTCTTCACACAATATAGTAATCGGAAAAGTAACAGTTACTTCTTAAAGCAATGTCCAATTACTTTTGCTGTCAAGTAATCAAGAAATCTAATCGAATACTTTTTAGCCAAGAGTAATAGTAATTGTAATCGATTACTTTTTTTTTTTTTTAGTAACGTGTACAAGACTGCGTATAAGTAGGGTTCCTCAAATTCGAAGGGTGCTTTTGGAGATTTTTTTTTTCGAAAACTCTATGTTTATTTTTGTTAGATTCCCAATTTTCTGAAATTTTAAGTATAATTTTGCAGTGTTTTTTTTGTTTGTTTTTTTTAAACAAAAATAAATAATAAATTGGTGTAAACTTGGGCTACGTTCTAAAGAATGCGCTTGTATTAAACCATATCCCTTCAGCTAGATTTGGCGTTGGTGCCCTTGCCATCGGCAATTCGAATCTGTCCCACGAAAAATTTTCCAAACAAGTGTTGCTTCGATAAACGTTACTTCGTTCTTGTTGACCGACGTGGGCTCGAACTAAACGCTCATAGAGTCATGTCTCGTTAATACGGACCCCGTTAATATGGATACCCCGCTATATGGACACCATTTTCGGAGACAAACTGGGAATATACACGCATTTTTGTCTCGTTATTATGGACAACTCACATTATGGACGATTTTTCGGGGGAACCGGAGGTGTCCATATTAACGAGGCACCACTGTATCCCGACCTAGACACTATTTACAAGGTTGAGAGTGTAGGAGCCACAAGCATAGGAAGACATCGGATTTAGTGGCACCGTTCATATATCTCTCAATTACACCTAGAGTACCCAAGCTGAGTATAGAGGAGGAGCTAAAGTACGCAGCGAGGAATACCGACGTTAGCAGGCGTTCTGTGAGTGACTCGGTACATAATCCTGAAGGGAATAACAACCCGCTTTGTTACCTCCTATCACTAATTAAACTTGCATTCACAAAAGTTCGTTTACGTGCACCATATCCAATGCGGTAGTCTGATCCCCCATGCGTTTTGCGAGGGCTTCATAAATATAGATGGACTCAGCGAGAGGACCGAAGCTTTTCCGTGTTACACTGAAAAGGCTATAGGCTATAGCTTTCAGAACGCTAACCAGCCAAAACGCAAGGACTTGTGGGATCGTGCAATGCGAGATGCCGGCATGGGAACCATCGCTAAGCACGCTGGATATTGCCGCGCGCGCAGCTTGCCAAGTAGGCAGCGCGCGCGTGGCCGAACGGTTATCGCGCTTGTCTCCCACGCGAGAAGCCAGGGTTCGATTCCTGGCCGCGGCTACGCATTTTTTGTTGACACTGTAATGTGACGTCCTGGTAAATTCGAGAACCGTCTTGCTGATTCCAGGTTAGAATGTTCTAGGCACCGAACCTTCTACGCCGAATGCTCCAGAAGCCCACGCGTGTACAAAAGCGGCTCCGCGTGGCAAGCTGGGGTCAGTTTCGCCCCAGCGTTCGACTTTGCTATCACGCCGATATCGACGCCCGCGACGCTCTGTTCTCTTCTGTTGTTATATTTTGTTTTCCTTTTATTTTTGGGCACAAGTTCGCCCCATTAAACGTTTCAGTTTCCCCCAGTTATTCTTTGTTTTCTTGGCTGTTCCTCCGTGACATTTTTGGTGGAGGTGCGGGGTACTTTTGCATTCTATGCCTGTGGACCGTACCCCTCCGAAAACACGCCGGCCAAGTGAAGTTCTCAGCCCCGGGAGGCTACCCTTCGCAGAAGACCAGACCAAGGCCCGGTCAAGTCGCCGTAACCAAGGCTTACCGCCGGAACTCGGACCCCTGCCACAGAAGTCAAAGAAGAAGACCGCAACGATGACCGCTCCGCCCGTCGTTGTCCTGCCTGTCGCCCCCCGATCGCCGACGCCTTTCCATGGAGAAATCTATGAAGACGTCGAGGACTGGCTTCTTCACTATGAGCGCGTGGCCCGCCACAACGGATGGAACGTCGAGCAACGCCTCCAGAACCTCTACTTCTCGCTGGAAGGCACCGCGAGGCACTGGTTTGAAAACCACGAGGCTTCGCTCACTTCGTGGGATATCTGCGCCACCGAGTTGAAGCGAACCTTCTCAAACCAACACCGGCGACAGAATGCGGAGGACCTGCTTCAGACGCGGACACAAGCCCCCGACGAAAGCGTGACAAGCTACGTTGAAGACGTGCTACGCCTGTGTACACGCGCCGACCCGCAAGCCGCCGAGGAGAAGAAGTTGCGCTTCCTCATGAGGGGCGTCAAAAGCGAGATCTTCGGTGGCCTTGTCCGCAGCCCCCCGACGACGGTAGACGGCTTCGTGGCCGAGGCGACCAACATCGAGCGAGCGCTGTCGGCCAGAGCTGTGCACTATCAACGACTCGCCGGTGTGTCGACGGTTCCGGGTGTCTCGCCACCTCGCTGCAATATCGACGGTGTCGGCATTGAACACCTTCGGCAGATCATCCGCGACGTCGTCCGGGATGAGCTCAGGAAGCTACTGCCGGCTTCTAACCGCCCGGCTTCGCTCTCGATTGCCGAGGTGGTTCGAGAGGAAGTACAGCGAGCTTGCCAGCCGGACACTCCCATCATCGTTCCAGCTCCCGAAGAACCGGCGCTGAGCTACGCCGCAATGGCCCGACGACACACGCCCGTTGCACCGCAGCCGCGACGTGAGCCTTCAGCACCGAGGCAACCGCCCCACGTCCACCCAGAGCAACCTGCGCCGAGGAAGACGGACGTCTGGAGGACCGCCGACCGACGCCCGTTGTGCTATCACTGCGGTGAAGCCGGCCACATTTACCGTCGATGCCCCTACAGACAACTGGGGCTGCGCGGGTTCCACCCGAACGACCCGCGCCCAAGGTACGACGAACGCCCTCGCGACATCGAGGAGTACCTCCGACGCTCGCCCTCCCCCGTGTCGTCCCTCCGCCGTGAAGCCCGCTCTCCATCGCCACGACGTTCAGCGTCCCCAGCGCCCCGACCCCGCCGAGAGAGTCTGTCTCCCCTGCGTCGCCGGGAAAACTAAGTGCGGCAACGCCTGGAGGTGACGTTGCCGAAAACGACGGAAACAAACAGCCTCCAAGAACGCCGGAGCGCTCCCACTCTCCTGACGCCCCGCATCGCACCGACGCCCCTGCAACGGTGTCCAACAACCTAAACGTTGTTATCGACGGCCTCGACGCATCGGCACTCGTGGACACCGGAGCAGACTACTCAGTCCTGAGTGGGAGGCTCTCTCGCCGCCTTCGGAAAGTTACGACGTCGTGGGACGGACCGCAGATACGAACCGCCGGCGGACATCTCATCACACCTGTTGGCAGGTGCACCGCTCGCGTTGAGATCCACGGTGAAACCTGCCCTGTGAAGTTCGTCGTTCTGCAAGACTGTTCGAGGGACGTCATTCTTGGAATGGACTTCTTGTGTGAATACGGCGCCGTCATCGACCTCGGTGAGAACAGATTGACGCTGCGCAAGCCTGTTCTGCCTTCAGAGAAACCCCGAACAGCGTCAGCCGCCGTCCGAGTCGCTGCCGACCACGTGAACCTGCCGCCGCGATCAACTGTTGTCGTACCCGTCGTGACCGATGCAGCTACCTGCGGCGAAGTTGTTCTGGAAGGCAACCTCCAGTTGCTTCTAGGAAGAGGGATAGGCGTCGCACGAGGAGTAGCTGAACTTCAGGATGGCCGCACTGTGGTCTTCGTGACGAACTTCCGGAATGAAACGCAACACCTCACAAAAGGTGCAGCCGTTGGCCACGTCGAGGAACTCCGAAACTCCGCCGAAATCGCCGCCATTACTGACGAATCCTCGCCACCTCAGCAAGACAGTACGTCGCCAGCGCAGCTCGACATCGACCCTAAGCTTCCGGACCCGAGACGACGGCAGCTGATTAACCTCCTCACCGAATACCGTGACTGCTTTGCGACGTCGTCGAAGGTGCGCCAAACAGCCGTTGCGAAGCACCGCATCGTTACCGAGGACGACGCGCGCCCTGTGCATCGATCACCGTACAGAGTCTCCGTTAAAGAAAGGGAGGTGATCCAGGAGCAAGTTCAAGAGATGCTGAACGACGACATAATCCAGCCATCAAGCAGTCCGTGGGCGTCTCCAGTCGTACTGGTTCAGAAGAAGGACGGAACGCTTAGGTTCTGCGTTGACTACCGACAGCTGAACGCGGTGACGAAGAAAGACGTCTATCCACTCCCCCGTATCGACGACACTTTAGACCGGCTGCGCCACTCCCGATACTTTTCATCGATGGACCTGAAGAGCGGCTACTGGCAGATCGAGGTCGACGAACGGGACCGAGAGAAGACAGCTTTCGTCACGCCGGATGGACTGTACGAGTTCAAGGTGATGCCCTTCGGACTATGCACGGCGCCAGCAACTTTCCAGCGTGTAATGGACACCGTACTGGCAGGACTGAAGTGGCAGAGCTGTCTCGTCTACCTCGACGACGTCGTAGTGTTTTCCGGCGACTTCGGACGAGCACTTGCGACGACTCCGAGCTGTTCTCCAAGCCATACGGACCGCCGGACTCACCCTGAAACCGTCAAAGTGTCGGTTCGCCTATGACCAACTGAAGTTCCTAGGTCACGTGGTTAGTAACGAAGGCGTTCGCCCCGACCCAGAGAAGACTCGCGCCGTCGCAGCATTTCCAGCGCCGAGAGACAAGAAGGCCGTGCGAAGGTTCCTTGGACTATGCGCCTACTATCGGCGCTTCGTTCGGGATTTCGCAAGGATTTCCGCACCGCTAACAAACCTCACAAAGGACGCCGAGAAGTTCGAATGGGCCGAAGAGCAGCAGCAGGCATTCGACGAACTGAAGCGACGGCTGCAGACTCCTCCTGTTCTTGGACATTTCGATCAGGATGCGGAAACCGAAATTCACACGGACGCAAGTAACGCTGGACTTGGCGCGGTACTGGTTCAAGTGCAAGAAGGCACCGAGCGAGTTATCGCCTACGCGAGTCGGACACTGTCCAAGGCGGAGAAAAATTACTCCACGACTGAAGAAGAATGCCTTGCGGTCGTCTGGGCAATCACAAAGTTTCGTCCGTACTTGTACGGGAGCCCGTTCCGTGTAGTCACCGACCATCACTCGCTCTGCTGGCTTGCGAACCTCAAGGACCCGTCAGGACGCCTCGCTCGATGGAGTCTCCGATTGCAGGAGTTCAACATGACTGTGGTCTACAAGTCAGGCCGCAAGCACAGCGACGCCGACTGCCTGTCCAGAGCCCCCGTCGAAACGCCTTCCGGCAGCAGCGACGACGATGACGACGAGAGCTTCCTAGGCGCAGTGAATACCGACGACATGGCACGACGTCAACGAGACGATCCTGAGTTGCGCGCGCTAATCGAGCACCTCGAAGGACGAGGGGGGACTGTCCCCCGTGTCTTCTCCAGAGTCCTGCCAACCTTCGTCCTCCGACAAGGTGTGCTTTACAAAGAGAACTTCGGGGACAACAACACACCGTGGTTGCTGGTAATCCCGACCGACCTTCGAGAGGAGATCTTTCAAGCATGTCACGACGACCCGACGTCCGGACACCTCGGTTACAGCCGAACACTGGCCCGTATTCGTGAAAAGTATTACTGGCCAAAGCTCCCCAAGGCCGTCCACCTCTACACCCGATCGTGCCACGAGTGCCAGCGACGTAAGAAACCGCCGACGAAGCCGGCAGGTCTCCTGCAGCCGATTGCTCCCCCGACCGCACCGTTCCAGCAGATCGGAATGGATCTACTTGGCCCTTTTCCGCCGTCAACGTCGGGAAACCGCTGGATAATTGTCGCCACTGATTATCTCACGCGGTACGCCGAAACGAAAGCCCTTCCTTCAGGGACTGCTGTGGAAGTCGCCAAGTTTTTCATCGAGTCAATCGTCCTCCGGCACGGCGCTCCCGAAGTTCTGATTACAGATCGCGCATCATCGTTCATGGCACAGATGACCCAAGAAATCCTCCGGCTCAGTCACACCAGCCATCGTCGTACCACTGCGTACCACCCGCAGACCAACGGGCTGACGGAGCGGCTCAACAAGACAATCACCGACATGATCTCTATGTACAGAGCGCGACACTGTTAGCGCGAACAAGCGATCGCCGGTTTTTCCCGTTTTTCTCTTTGAAACCAAGGGATGTCATCCAAGTTATTATTGCTACGGAAAGAGCTCATTTCGTTCTATAATGTAAGCAATAAAATGTCGTGCTCGCTAATACTATTTAGAAGCAAAATGCGAAAATACGCCGATGTCGTGTTCGTGCTAACAGTGTCGCGATGTGTACGTCGACGTAGAGCACAAGACGTGGGACGAGGTGTTGCCCTACGTCACGTTCGCCTACAATACGGCGGTTCAAGAGACCACTGGATTCACACCTTTCCAGCTGGTACACGGTCGCAAGGTAACGACCATGCCTGACGCTATGCTACCCCACGAGCCAGCTGACCAGGGGATACCCGACGCCCAGGTGGTTGCTCAACGAGCCGAGGAAGTTCGCCAGCTCGCCCGACTCCGAATTCAAGATCAACAACGTGTCGACGCTACCCGGTACAACCTTCGCCGGATCGACGTTCGCTTCAAGCCCGGAGACCGTGTGTGGGTTTGGACCCCGATACGACGACGCGGTCTCAGCGAGAAACTCCTAAAACGGTACTTTGGACCCTACAAGGTACTTCGTCGACTTGGAGATCTGAACTACGAGGTGATGCCCGACGGAACACAGACTTCATCCCGCCGCCCTCCACGACCAGAAGTTGTCCACGTCGTGCGCATGAAGCCATACTACGCTCGATAGGACTGTGGACCTTATGTGTTCTAAATGACCCTTTAGCTTACCGTTTTTTTTTGTTTGCTTTGTTCTGGCCTGCATCGGGGCGATGCACTTTTTAAAGGGGGGAGTAATGCCGCGCGCGGAGCTTGCCAAGTAGGCAGCGCGCGCGTGGCCGAACGGTTATCGCGCTTGTCTCCCACGCGAAAAGCCAGGGTTCGATTCCTGGCCGCGGCTACACATTTTTTGTTGACACTGTAATGTGACGTTCTGGTAAATTCGAGAACCGTCTTGCTGATTCCAGGTTAGAATGTTCTAGGCACCGAACCTTCTACGCCAAATGCTCCAGAAGCCCACGCGTGTACAAAAGCGGCTCCGCGTGGCAAGCTGGGGTCAGTTTCGCCCCAGCGTTCGACTTTGCTATCACGCCGATCTCGACGCCCGCGACGCTCTGTTCTCTTCTGTTGTTATCTTTTGTTTTCCTTTTATTTTTGGGCACAAGTTCGCCCCATTAAACGTTTCAGTTTCCCCCAGTTATTCTTTGTTTTCTTGGCTGTTCCTCCGTGACAATATTCCATGAGCAGCGCGAGGCCGCAGATTTGAGAAACCTACACGTGGGCAGAGTTAACGCAGAGTATAGAACTTTCGAACAATCGCCTTCAGCCAGAGAAAGGAGAGAGAGAAATTTTATTTACAGCGACGCACCTCATCCACCTCATCTATATGTCTACTGCGGTAATCAAGCGGCTGCCATGGCGGTGAACACGCGATCGCCGTGGCCGATTCCGCTTTGGTGGTAGCAGATTCACTGTAGGCGTAAACCAGGCCTTCTTAAGGCGGCGGTCCCACGGCCGCCATTTTTATTGTAGGTGCGTTTTAGTTTCTTATGTTAATTACGAGGCAGCTAAAGAGCTGTCGTTTTGCAAGCAGTTTATATATAGGTGGGTAAATTACAACAAAACTTTATTGACATAATTAATTTACGTGATCAGAAAATTAGAAATTTAGAAATCGCATACCAGGGTCGCTAAACTCGTCAGACACAACTTTCTTCGTGTTATGACATAGCGGGGGGAGGAGCCGAAAGATTGCAGCGAAGTTTTCTTTTCTCACAAACCCGCAGATCCGTAGATCTTCGTGACGTTTCTCATTGCAACGGCGAAAAATCCCTACTACTCCCTAGGCGCCGAGCTAGAGCAGCACGAGAAAGCACGCGGAGACAAACGTGGTTTATATAGGAGGTATTCACTGGACGCCATATTTGAGGTGACTGTTTAGAGCGCATGCTCAGAACGAGCTCACATTAATAGCCTGCTAAGACCGGCAACCTTGATGGTGCTAAATGCACGCTCCAAAAGGACTGCGGAAGCTCGCCGTCAGCATGCACGCGTTCAGCAGCCGCGCACACAGATATGGCCGCCAGTGAATACTCCCTATACGTATAATGTCACGATGACGATTATCAGCTGCGACCGGTCTCTAAAAAGCACAGCGGAGGCTTGGGTAATTGCATTCTAAAATCAACACCGTCAAAGTTGTTAGTCTGATATCGTTCTTATTTCCGCCAATAAAGCAGAATTTACTAAAAAAACGTCCCTGTCGTCCCGTTTATTTATCTCGGCCTTTTGAATTTGATCAGAGTGTAGCCCGACGTGGCTAGGTCACTACCAGCCGAGTAGCATTGTCCATCTTTGGACGGATTTGGCTTCCGGGCAGTTGTCCCCCATCAGCGGGAGATAAAATTATTTTATGATAGACTTTTAATTAGCCAAACTGGGATTAATTCTGCGTTCATCAACTGAAACAAGAGTAATGTCAGTTTGTCAACATTGACGGTGATGTTTCGAGAACGCGAGGATACCAAGCTTTCATCGTACACAACCAAACTTTTCACCGACGACTCAAACACGCACCATCAAATTTGTCGCTCACAGCTGATCATCCTGACCCTGGCGTCAAACTTGTAAACTATAAAAGCACGTCACTGAACGCGCCTGCCCACAAGAAGCCCTGGCACGAGCCTCTCGATTGAAAGTCTGTCATGGCCGCTCGTAAGTTCATGGAACGCGCCCCGTTTTAATTCCAGAATCTCTAGAACCATAATTTCGAAAATTGCACGCTGTGCTGTTCCTCGTCATCGCTCAGTTGGTACGCCTCTAAACAGGATCGTCGAAACAGAAGAACGGGGAGGGGGGCGAATCACCCCCCCCCCCCCAAGTGGCGTCGAAAAAGGGGGCGCGAAGGGCATAAGGGTGTAAGGGGGGGGGGGGGGGGGGGGATATCGCCCCAGCCCCGGACTGTAGCATTTCAGAGAGTGATACTAAAAAAGAAAGACAGACGTTTACAGTTCTCTGTAATGTCGAATTAAAGCGCAGCTCTTGAGGAGAAGGAGGGGAGGGTATGCCCTCCTCCTCCTCCTCCTATCCTGCTCGCCTCTTATTTAGCGGGGAAACCTAATTGGAGTTAAAATCACGTGACGTCAATTTCCCCGCTAAATTTAGTGAAAAAACGTCCCATAATGCAACGCGCGCGGTTACGCCGACGGCGACGCCGCTCAAGCTCGAAAAGGGCGCATAAGAGTTGCGCTCTAAAAATTCGGGGGAAGGGATATCCCCCTTCTTCACTACTATCACCTTACCCCTCCTCTCTCTCTCTCTCCCGAACAACTTCTACGGCCCTTCCTGACCCCTATTTGAGTGTGTGTTTGTGTTGGTTATACCTTTCTTTTTCCCTTTGCCAGGCTTCTTTTCGCCATCCCCCCTCTCTCCCTCATCTCTTAGACTTTTCCGACGTCTCTATACACAACGCCTGTAGGTGACCCCGGTGGCGTTGTTGACAATGGCGGAAGATGAGCTCTAAAGCCGCGTACACCGCGCACGGCTCCACAATATCACAAAGTTGAATCTTCGCCTCGATTCCGAAGCGAAGATTTTGGCCTCAAATAACTCCTTCCTAAAGTTGTGAAACGTCACTTTGTCGTCAGCAATAACTTCCACAAACGACGATCTTGCGACGAGAAAGTTCAGAGTATTTACAGCCCGCCTAGGTACAATCTACGTTTCATTGACTCTATCGCGGCCAACGTTATTAGATTAACTCAGTTACGGAACTGTTCATAGACGCTGCATGCACGAACAGTACCCCCCCTCACTCACCACGACACGCCCAGATTCGCTCGACGCGCCGCCGGACGGCTGCTTTGGTAACTGAATCGGGATACGTTCGTTTCAACGTTACTAGAAACGTACAAACCAATGAAAAAAACTCTTTTTGTAGTAACTTTTATTGGAGATAAGTACAAAATGGGGGCGGGTGATGTTTTCTAAAATTTTTAGTTTTCAAGGTTTTGCAGCACAATTAATATTGTTTTTATACAACCATGCCTCAGCGGGAATTCAGGTAGCGCGTCCCGACCTAGGCGCATTTTAACTGTGGGGGTATTTCGCGGCGCGTCCGCAAGGGAGACGGGGGTGGAACCCCTGTAACCCGATTGAAGCCAAAAATAGATGTCACGTGCAGTTCCTCTAGTGACCACTGCGGGAGAAATGGCGGCGTTGTGATCGCCATTTGGCGCTTCAGCTGTGCTCTTTAGAATGCACAGTTATGAAACGAAAATATAGATGGCGCTTCGAACGACTCTTGGCGGATTGAGGTGAGTGAGGGGGGGTACCCCCCTCCGCGGGAGTTCCACAACTGAGGTAATCTAGTAACGTTGATCGCGGCGTAGGGATGTAGGGACACGCGGGCGCGACGTCATCAGTGCAGCCGTTCAATCGGCTGGCCTCACGGTGTTGCTCGCGCGCGCTCCGATGAAGCTCGCTACAACTTTGTGCCTAACATTCTCGCTGCAATTTGAGCACCGAGAGAGCTTGGATGATTGACATCTCGTCCCGCGTGACGCCAACGTCGCGAGAGTCCAATCAGGACGCTCTACGAACTTTGTGCCTAACTTTGTGTTTGACGAGTTTAGCGACCCAGATCGCAGATTTCTCGTTTCCTAATAAAGTTAAGATGACCATTTCTTTCCTTTATATTGTCACGGCTGTGGGCTTGTTCTGTACAAATACTTTTTTGCGATATATATATTTTATGATAGGCTTAGGAAATCAAAGTGTTTTGTTAAAATAATATTTTATTTTTTTAATATTGTTTTAAAATTGAAATTGCAAAAAAAAAGGCTCTATACAAAACAAGCCCGCAGCCGTGAAAATATGAAAAAAAAAAATGAAAGCCGTTTACAACTCCCTGTAACGCCGAATTGGAGCGCAGCTCTTGAGGAGGAGGAGGAGGGAAGGGTACTGAGGGGAGGGTATACCCCTTCTCCTCCCTTGTGATCCTGCCTGCTACTCCTCCTCCTCTCTTCCCCTCATCCTCCTCCTCCACCCCCTCCTTCTCCTTCACCTCCTCCTCATCCTTCCTTCTCCTCGTCCCCTCACGGTGGTCACCTGACCTCGGGGGAGGAGGGGGGGGGGGGTGTCACGTGACCTGAAGGGTCGCGTGACCAGGGGTGGTCACGTGACCTGGGAGGGTCACGTGACCTCGGTGGGGGGGGGGGGGGGTCACGTGCAACTCAGGTTGCATTCGATGCAAGTTGCATGCAACCTGAGCTGCCTCAGGTAGCATGCAACCTGAGGTGCATGCAACCTGGGTCACGTGTAACTCAAATTGCATTCGATGCAAGTTGCATGCAACCTGGGTTGCCTCAGGTTGCATCAACTCAGGTTTCATGCAACCTGAGTTGCATGCAACGCGCGGTTACGCCGACGGCGACGCCGACGCCGACGGTGGCGGCGACGCCGACGGCGACGCCGCTCAAGCCGGAAACGGGCGCCTAAGAGCTGCGCTCTAAAAATCGTATTCCTAACTTTATTAGTAAACGATAAATCTGCGATCCGGTACGCGATTTCTAAGTTTCTAATTTTCTGATCATGTAACTTCATGTCAATCAAATTTAGTCGTAATTAGAAAAATGCGTGCAAAACGACAGCTCTGTATCTGCTTTCTAAGTACCGTAAAAAAATAAAACGTTAAACATCAGCAATAAAGATGGCGAAAGTGGGACCGCCGCCATAACGTGTCCTGATTATGACCTATAGCTTTCTGCCAGAGAACACCGTGCGCTGCGCCCGTGCCGAGAACCCAATGACTCGGCATTTTTTGCCTGGGCGTTGGAACGGTGAATAAGCTCTTAGGCAAAACATTCCGTAGCAGCCACTATAATTGAAATAGCATTACCTAAGTCCAAGTTAGTTTATCTGATTAAGGTAATCGTAGCTTGATATAAAGGTGCTATGAATATGGCTCAGGATCATGATGAAATAAACTTGAGGCCGGGGGATAAAGAAGAAGCATTAAAAAATCGAGAAAAAAAAAATAGAAAGAAAAAAAAACTGGGCGAGGCTTCGTTTTGAGACGTCGTACTGTCTTCTTTGTATTTCTGTTCTCTAGACCTATGGCGCTTCTCATTCACACCCCAGTCTCGGGTTTTATTCGTCATTCATGGTTTAGGTTGTGGTTTAGGCATGTCCGTATAAGGTAGAGACAAGTATGCCCCTTTAAAATAAGTGCTTACATCGGCTATGAGCCATTGAATTGTAGATGTATTGTGTCGCTTACACTGCATGTTGTACAGTAGCCGACGATATGAGCGGGAACAGTGGCTTTTGAGAAAATGTAATGTGAGACGCATCAGACGCGTTAGGTGTAAAAAGGGAACATTGTGGTGGACTGGCACGTTCCATAAGTTCGCTTTACGACATTTTCTTCCGATGGTTAAGGTGTGATTCTTCTATTGATCTTGATGAAGAAATGCACGCGGAGCAATTATATCGAAGAGAGCCAAGCATCGAAAGCAGACGGCCACAGGAAAACGACCTTGTTGCGGTGCTTCTCTGTGCCACTGCTGCGTGGCGTCGATCGTGGCTGGAGTCGCGAATAGTCTCTGTCGAGAAAAAGCGGCGCCTCCGTAATCTTCGTACTCCAACGTTATGACGATACGATCGAATCGTCATAAGTGTCGATGAAAGCTATATCCTAATTTTCTCGTTATTCTCGGCTTGATATCATAATGAAACGCAAGGTTTACTTGCTGCATCACGGACCTGAGGATCAATGCACGAAGACGAGGGCAATGGCGGGGCGGAGACGATAACAGATGGCATGTCTACCGGCGCCGCTGCGAAACCGACAGCGTTCGGTTGACGGAACTGTGTTATCTGGGGTGCACCAGTTTAGCATGTCGTCTATTGGGCACATAGGCAGTTACCAAATGATAACTACTGAGCACGGCTTTGATTTTAAATCAGCTACTTGCAAAAAGACGTTCATTTTTTTTTTTTTCAGAACAAATTCTGTTTTTTTTTTTTTTTTTACGTTGTCCTGTGATATTAAATTAGCTACTCGCGAATACACGTTCTATTTCAGAACTAACCCCGTTTTTATCAGGATGTCGTTTAGTTCAAGAAACACGCCACGTTTTGGCAACGCTTTTAGAAATTGGCGGACAGGCGGTGTATTTTTCACGAGGGGTCTGTCGTTCCAACCACTGATTTCTGGGATCGTAATACAGGTCACAGTTTTCTATGGACATCGTCATTTAGATCAGTGATTGTAAAACAGAAACGTTCCAGAAGTGTACTCTCCCCACGCAACAGAGACCTCCTAAGCAATTATTATTATGGCATACGTTTCATGCGCCGACTTCCATGACGAAATCGACATGAAAGCCCGGAAAACAAAACCTTAAAGGGCCCCTCCAATGATTTTTTGACTGGTCGGAAACTAGGCTGAGATAGACCCCAGGCAACGTAGTAACACGGACATCGCCAACATCAAGGACGTCCGAGACGTCCTCGATGTTGGCGACGACGTAAACAACGTCTTGGGCGTGGACCAGATCTTAGACTCCTGAACGCTAAAGACGACGTCATGGACGCCGATGCCTTCTTGGATATAGACGATTTTCTAGACACCTTGGAGGATGTAGACATCTTAGGCGTCTAGGACGTCGGCGAGATAATGGCGTCTTGAATCTGGACGACGTCTTAGATGGCTTTGACGCAAAAGACGACATCTTGGACGCGAACGACGTGAACGATGTCTTAGAGGACGTGTTGGACGTTGAAGACGTCTTCGATGTTCAAGTTTGGTAGCGTTGGAATGCGGACAAAAGTTATAGAAAGCTTAAACTTGCGACGAAGACTTAGAAGAATAGAATGTGTTTAGTTTAGGATGTCACACGATATGCGTGTTTGCGCAGCACCCCACGTCAACCTCCCAGAACTAAGCACGCTCTGTGCTGCCTGGTCGTACTCAGCATTATTAGCCCTCCAAATTTTATATTTCTCTATTGCTAATGTGACGATTTGGCTGAACTTCATTGTATATAATGTTGGCGGATTCCACTGCCAGGCTTGGACGGGAATGCCGACTACCAGTGCCGCAGTTGTTGTTGTTTTTTTGTTGTTTTTTTTTATCTCGCGGCGAGCATAATGTTGTTGTTTATTTTGTAATAAAGAAATAAATATAATTAAAAGGAAGGAAATTGAAGGCGCAGGCCCCGTTAGTGGGGAGCTTTTTCGTACTACAGGGAGAGGGAGAGGGGAAAAAAGAAATATTCGAGGAACGTTAAAAAATGGAGAGAATACGTGTACACTGCTGCCCAGGCCGGGCGCTTAAAATAATCACGGCTGGCGTCAGATCCCCAGCATTCCGGGACATTTTCGCCTTGCGCCCTCTTTTGGCGATACTCAGCAAAACGCAGAAAACTTAATTTCAACCAAACTACTGCAGAAATTATCAGTTCCCCGGGGTCGTTACAGATGGCACTAAGACAAGTTTAATCAATATCAGTTTAAAACCCAGGATTGTTTATTTCTTTTTCCTAGGCCACGCATCATTTTTTACATTGGGTCCTATGGTCCACTTTTGAAAATCTTGAATTTCTTCCCACGATAATAAAGGAACGCAATGTTTCCAAGAATTATAATTGTGAACGACTCGTAGGACGCACCGAAGTTGAAATTTTATTATTTCAATAAATACTTTTTATTCCTTTGTTTTTGTCTTTTTTTTGTTTGTTTTTTTTTTTCGCCGTGTCCGAGAAAGCAGGCCATTGGCACTGATCAGGCTGTCGTTTCTTTTTCGGAGTCGGGAAGAGAGTCCCGCCTCATAAGTCCAGCAGCACCTGGAGCGCAGCGGACCGCTTTGCCCGTGTACTTCTCGGGAACAAGAAATTTTCGATTATGATGGCGTTGAACTCTAGCTTGCCGAATAGGCTTCGAGTAGCTCCTTTCTTTGACCCTCGTACGTTGGGCATGCCCATATTATATGATCTACGTCTTCGGGTGGGTTGCACACGCTGCAATTAGATGCGATTGGCCGTTTGAGGAGGTGCAACTATGTAAACCGCACGGATTGCGAAGGTTAAGCACTAACTCGAAACAAATCAAATTGCCGAGAAAGCCTAATTCGTGCTTAGAAAGGTAAGGCGTACAGGATATGTTCATCTTTGAGAAGCGATAATATGTGCGGTTGCGTAGCACCGTGCATTCATCCGTCTAGGACAGAGGCACATCGCCTCCGGCTCGGCATTGCTTACATATAGTCCTTTCTTTACCGCATCGGGCAAGCCAGAACATCGGAATGTCAAGCGTGGGAATGCGATGAAACAATTGCTCACCTATTGTGCGACTGCGCAATCTACGAACGTGAAAAGAGAAGACCTAAAGAATACGTTGGTGTAATTTGACAACCGACCGTTTTCTATTATTAAAGTGATCGTCACCTGGAAGAACCCTCGGAAAGCAGCGAGAACCACAAAAGCTTTCCTGCGTTTCCTAGAGGGAACACGCCTCAACTTCATTTGTCAGGTGTTTTACATTTCGTGCGCCTGTGTTTTTGTTGTTTGTTTTTTTTTGTTTTTTTAGACTTGTTTAATGTCCTGTATCGTCCCTATCCTTTTATTTCCTTTTTAACTCCTCATAAACCCCTCCCCCAAACAGAGTAGCCAACCAGGAGAGTTGACCTAGGTTAACCTCTCTGTTCTTTCTTTTCTGATCCCTTCTCTTTCTCTCTCTCTCTCTCTCTCAATGTAGACTAAAAAGGTTCTGTGCTTCCCAGTCTTGGTCAGCCTGATTATGCTTTCTTACATTTTTCGTCTCTACTTTAAGCATACGAGATTCAGCAACCTAAGACTGCGTCCACGCCGCCGTCGGCGTCTTTGACGTCCAAGACATTTTCGACATCGTCCGACGTCGTCGGCGACGTCTAGGCGAAGGCCTCAGGAGTCAGGACGTCCGACGGCCATGGACGGACATTCGTGGTCGTCGTCAGTGGATGGACAGACGGCCTCGGACGTCGCCGTCGTTGACGTCCGACGTCGTTGACGTCCGAGATGTCTTTGTCGTTCAAGACGCCCTCACGTCGTCGCGTCGTTATCATCGCCGTCCGTGTCCAAGTCGTCGTCCATGTTGATGTGGTCAAAGCTATCTGTGACCTAAGGTGGTATGAGGGCCTTTTGTCACAGATTTTGCTTTCAGATTTTTGTTGCGATTTCTTCATGCAAACAGGTGTATGAAAACTGTTTTGTGTGTTTAAATTACGTTTAAGAGGGTGAATATCCTCTTTTCTTTTTTGCGGTAAAATCTTTAGTATTCTGGTGTAAGTCTTGACTACTGACCAAATTTCCTGCAGGATAGCATATACAAAGAAACAGCCTATGACAGGGGCTAGAATGCTTATTTCTCTTTATAAATACGTCATACAAAAGAAAGTTCTAGCATTTTAATGATAATGTAAGGCATATAAATGTGTCAAGATTCCTTTATAAAATGACGTTGTAAAGGTATTCTACCAACGCTCCTGTCGCCATCAGCGTTTGTAAAAAGGTTCCGGCCGCAGTACGTTTGTGTCGAGGAAGTGGTACTTTTACAGAGGCTAACACTGAGATGAATAAGAAAAGTTCACGAGGAATAAAAAGTATTTAATAAAATAAAACAAATTTAATTTGGATACATTCTGATCACTGCGTCGCTATTTTTATCCCCGGGAAGGTGGCGGGGTAGCAATTCAAGATTTTTTGTAGAACTGAATGTTCTACAAAACATTTATGTGTTCCTGATGTTGAAACATGCAAAACATAGAACTGTATATTTGTTCAGTACTTACGTATTACAAAGAATATAATAATTCCTGCAGTAGTTCGGCTAAAATGACTTTTTTACGTCGGTTTGCTGGGAACGGCTGAGACGGCGTAAAGGAAGAATGTGACCGCGACTACGAGTGCGTGCCGAGCGTGTGGAGACCACGACGAAACAGTCTGGCACATCGTACTGGAATGTGCAGGAGTACAATCGCCTCGGACACAAAACATGGCTCTAAGTCAAGGTTTTGGGCTTGACTATTCCAATGAAGTACCCCACATTAATGAGCCAAGCTTGGGTGCAAAAAATAACCAACCATGCCACGAAAATTCAGACGACCTACAGCGGCTCGCACAGGCCTACAGTTGTGGCCACGAAAAGACGACTGGAAGACTAGTGGAGCAGCGTCCGATTGCTATCGGATGTCGCAGAAGAGCAAACACAAGAAGCTGTAGGCACTGTTGCGCACCGGACTGTCGCAACCCCAGAAGGTTAGCAGGCGTGAAGCCCCGCAGGATACCCTTCGAGGCCGTGGAAAATACAACGCCGTCGGAGGTGAATAAATGCCGTAAAACGTGTAAAATAAGCATTCCTTTCACATTGCCTGACTTGAGATGGATTTCTAAATGTGGTATTTGACTCGATATTTGGAATGAATGCGCTCGAAGCCCGGCGTTGTCTTTGGATTCGATGCGATATGACTCTATAGAGCCAGATCAGTCCTTTGACATCCTCACTGCTCTCTGCTCCGCGGACACATCTTAATCAAACGACGTTTTGTGGACGTTTGAGCGTAGTTGCCGAAAACCGAAGTGAGCGTTTTCTCCGCTTCGCCAATTCCAGAACGGAGTGTCGTAATTGCGTCTTTAGCATGATCACGTAACTTCCCAAATGGTTGCTCTTTTTCGACCCGTGTCTATGCGGTTCTAACTTCGTACCCGCTGCGAGAAAACAGTCGACTCGGGAAATAATAATTTTAAAAATTGTATTTGCCCTACGAGAAAAGGTTATCCGTGCGGCGTTTATTTCTGTTCTATGTAAAAGGGAACAGCACATTCAATCGACAAGAACGATCATCGGCTTGCGACGAGCAACTGCGTACGACACCGGCCAAACTACAGCCAGCTTGCATGAAAAATTGACCGCATCTCCACGTGGTGAATGATGTTGCTTGGGGCGAAGCTCTGGTGGTGCTCGTCTGCGTAGACGCCGAGCCGCAGCATGCCGAGCCTTTTCATTCATGTCAGTAGTAGAATGTGTGGTTTTCTTCTTTTTCTTTTTTTAAGAAGACAGATGGGATGGCATCTCAGAACCCCCTACTCTTTTTTTTTTTTCGTCTTTTTCTTTTTTCATAATTTTTAGTCATCTTTTTTTTTTTTTTTGCCCTACACGAGCACATGAGCACGTGAGCTCACGAGCAGGAGCACGAGCACCCGATGCCGGACGGCGGACGGACATACGGACATGGCTAGCCCCTAAGGAGCTTCGCCCCTAAAACACATTTCTCAGACACCATGATCGTCTTCAACACGGCGACGAGGGGACTGGAAACAAGCTGATCACCAAAATGAGGTCAACTATTCATGCGGGAAGAGTTCACTTGGGAAAAAAAGGGTGGGTAAGGGTAAGAGGGAAGAGGGGGAAAGCTTGTTTTAGTTCCACTTTTGCAGAGGAGGGAAGCTCAACGAAGTCTTCGCTTTTGTTATCTTCAGGCGCGCGCGAAAACAATGTAAAACATAAAGAAGAAAACTGCCTTGTCTACTTGCTTTCAGTTATATTTGGCCGTAATACCAGGACGTTCAATTTTGTTCTGCTAGCTCCCGTTTTGGGTTGTTTCTACCTACCGAGGAAGGCGCCTACTGAAACTCCCTAATGATAAAACGACACATCCACATACGCATGCTCATTTATATATTTAACGCTTGATAGATTCTTAAAACAGTCGGTAGTGTAGCGCGCGACAACACAGCACTCGGAGTTGGTAATAAGTAATAACGTCATTTCGCGAGGGTAGGCCGACGGCGCTACCGATTTTAGCCGTCCCAGTGTTGCCTCATGTGGCCACGGTGGCGCTGATGATCAACCGACGGTGGCGCTCTCTGGAACCCTGCCCAGAGCCTATAGGTATCAGTCGTGTCTCGAATGCCGCGTGCCAGGCTATCTCCTTGAACTGGCAACCACGCTTTCTATGAGGCACAAGGGCCCTAAACTCGACAAACACAAAGTTGGAGCGCGGAGCGCGTCGATTGGACGCTGGCGACAAAAGCGCGAAGTCATCGACGTGATAGTCCAATTGGTGCACTCCGTGAACTTCGGCCCCGACTTTGTGTTTGACGGGTTTAGGGCCCCACATGGCCCGGTGATCGTGGTGTCAGCGGACGTGAGCTTTCGTAACGTCAAAAACGGGGTGCCGACAGTGCGCCTCTTTCTGACGTCCGGCCTCCAGCACGCGCTCGTTGCCCTCTGTCGTGCCTTGGCGCACGCTCGAAGCTCACAATCGAACCGTTATCGAAGGCGCTGAAGGCTACTGAAAGCCAGTCGCTTTTATTCTGTCGGTGGCTGTAGTGGCTGAAGCGCATACCTGCAACAGGAGCATTTCCCGGCTTTGGGGGACTATCCTTTTGTCGCTGGGGCTCGACAGGGGGCTCCTTCGAGGACCCCGCGGGTTCTGAAAAAGGAGAACCATCAAGTACATTGGTGCATATTCAGCAGTTCTGTTCTGCGTCTCTTTGCTGCGTATTCGGAACAGCTTGTGGAATAAGTCAATGTGCCATTTTTTGCACTCAGATCGGCACGTTTTCGTGGACGTCACACCACCTGGTTTACGGGGGGGGGGGGGGGGGGGGGGGGGGGGAGTTAGAGCAAGAAAAGCAGCAGCACCCCCCCCCCTTTTTTTTTTTTGTCAGGCGATGTAACATGGTGTTAGAAGACTACTCAATCAATATTTTTCTACGGCGTCACATATATTTTAAATAAAGTTAAAAAAACGCAACTGCTCGAAACCGAAACCCAAATTGGACCGGGGAGGAAGAAGAAATATAGAGAGCGTTACCGGAAATCACGTGGCTCTGCAACTTTTTTAAATCTTTTTTTCGATCAACGTATTTGCAACTTTTTTGATGCCACAAAAAAATGGATATCATATATATATATATTTATATATATCAGACTTGTACGACTTGTACGTAACTTAAATACTCGACTCAAGTTACTGTATCTTAAATACTTTTGTGGGTAACTTGGTATCTTGCAAATACTTTCGAACGTCAGTTTTTAGTACTCTAACTCAAATACTTTTTTCAAGTAACTTGTACTCATTTTAAAGTTACTTTTAAATTACTTTCTTTTTTTTTTTAGAGGCGGGAAGCTGGGAAAGTATTGAGCACCAGTTATTTTGGCTAAGCGCCCTGCCATTGCAGATACATTTCGTGTCAGGTAATACAGTGCACTTCCCGTGCATATATACCCCACTCTTCCTTCGGCAAAACGTCGCGGTGCCTTCGAGCGCGTCCGTCGAACGGCTATTCAGCATCGGCGGACATGTGTTAAAAAAAAAAACAGGGGCAGACTATCGGACACAAATTTCGAAAAGCAGCTGTTCCTGCGAGGGAACAAAGCTTTTTGGTAATGGCGTTTTGATTTTTATTTTCGCGAGTGAATAAAGATCGATTGAATGACGTTTTTACTTTTGTTTCACTCGTAGTTACTTGGGACCTCCTAGAAGCCAGAGTGGCAGCCAAAGTCTACCTAAGAGATTTCCAGGCGATTCCATAGTAGCTGGGAGGAAGAAGAAGTTTTTCTGAGTTCGGTTGTGCTTGACAATGAATTGCAGAGACAATTGTAACTTGAGAGTATCTTGAAAGTAACGAGTTACTTTTTTGGAGTATCTTGTACAAGCCTAATATATATATATATATATATATATATATATATATATATATATATATATATATATATATATATATATATATATATATATATATATATATATATATATATATATATATATATATATATATTTATTTATTTATATATAGGGTTGTTCGTTTTCGGGTTTTATATTTTTTGAAATTCGGGGGGTAAAAATCGGGTGCTATTATTCAAGCTGAAAATCGGGGAGAAATCGGGTTTTTTGTGGAATTATTCCAAAATTCGGGTTTTTTTCGGGTGAAAGTTACAAGTGCACGAAGTAATACATTCGTATCCTTTTCTTTTTTTATCGGAGCGTACTACGAGCTCCTTAACGCCAACGCGTTAAAATTAGGGGTCTGTTTTCATCTGGTGATCGGATGGGACATCAGGGTTTTCCTCGAAAATACTCCGAAATTCGGCGTTTGTTTGGAAATTAACAAGTAATAATGACAGTAAAGAGCATTGATAACTTCTAGGAAATGAAACATTTTATTCACAAAAAGCTGGTCATCGATTTTTTTACACATCCTTGTTAACATACATTATCAGCTGCATGCACAACATGTCGGTCTCCATCCGAGACCTGTCAGATCTTTGAACGTATCTCAGCTGAGAGAACGTTCTCTCGACATCACAGCTTCCATTAGCACAACGATGTCGGTGCAGCCTTTGCCAGCCTGGGGTAGCGAGTGGTAGAGTCATGCCAATACTCAATGAGTTCAACAGCTGTGTTAGTGAGACTTGCTTCCAGCAAGTACTGGTTACACTCGTCTTGAAGCGAATCTACGTCGTCGGTCACGGAAATGAAGAGAGGTCGGTAGTCATCAAATGACTGCCTCAGCAGACGCTTCTGGAATGGATCCAAGACAACTCCCAATTTCCATAACGTTAGCTGGTTTTCGTCTTTGTCTGAGACGTTTCGTTTAACAGTGCAGTACCATTCTGTGGCGAGTTTCGTGCAAAACTCTTCAGAGCATGTTTTCACTAATGTGGTGCTGCTCTTGGGTAATATAGACAAAACGGCTCTTGCCTGATCTCTTCGACCGATCGTCGTTGAAAGCTCGCTGACAGTCTGCTGCAGCTTGACGTTCACGAGGTGATCAAAGCTGGGCATCAGAAGTTTTCCACTTTCAAGCGTTTTCTGGGCGTCTAAAGGTGGACCGAGGCGATTGTTCCACATGCACAGCGGGGGGACGGAAATGTCCCTCGGAGGCCCCAACGCCTATTGTCGCCTTTCTTCAGCCGCCCTCTGTAGAATGTGACGGTGAGTTAGGCGCGCTCGTTGGGCGGTTGGTTGAAAGCGGTGTAGCGTCCACAGTGCTACACGCAACTTGCGAAATTAACTATAGGTCAATGTTCTTCCGAGGTAGGGTGGCACCCCGGCCTTGTTTCGATCTGGATGAAGCATCGTTCCGGCGTGCGGTCGTATCACTACTACATGCGTGGTGCACGTTAAAGACCCCAGGCTAGCGGTTGTACTGCACTGGCTAAATTTCTCACCTATCAGCTGGGAGACAACTCGCCCGTTGAGGCAGACCAAGTTCCAGGCTGTATTAGCGGCGAGATGTTTCGGTGGCGCCCTCGTTCCGTTACCTTTCGTGACGTCATTACCTTGTGAACAAGTTCGATAGTGTTTGTAATGGGCATGGTGGAAGCCTGAAATC